>AYEL01086527.1:0-169649 GCA_000484575.1 Olivierus martensii
ACCCAAATACAACTATCGAATTATATATGTAAATCTCAAACGATTAGTTTGTAATGTGTAATTTTAACAATGTATAAATAATAACATAGAAACAAGTTGGCAATAAATGCTTTTTCAATATAAATTTATTCATCGATCCACCATAGATAAAAACTCTGGGTCTGCCTGTTGATTTAAATGGCGACAACGTGCCTCTTTCTGCTGGACATTTGCATATTCTAATAACTGTTCTCTTACTGATGTCCAACATTTCAGCATTTTCATTCACTGAAACACCATTTTCTGTATGGTGGATTACCAAATCTCTAATTTCTTTCGTGATGGCACTAGGCATTGTCTTCAGTATCGAGATGCAGAGATGAGGATGACGTTTGAATACGTCATTCTCATCCCTGCATCTCGATTAGTATTTCAGGAAAAATTATCACTTCCACTTATCGCACATAGTTTTTTATTATCTATTACGAAAGCCCTAATATTAGTCCGCCATTCGTTTTCTATGAAAACTTTAATATTCATTTTAAACACGTCACAGTTCTCTCGCCGCTATCAGAACCCTACCCCTCGTTGCTAGCAAACTACATAATGGACGATCCCTCCGCCAGCACATTAGTGCCTACGTTACCTAGGAAACTAATGCATGCTGAAGCCGAGTATTGTAAGAAAGCCGAACGTATCCGGTGAGGTGACAAACATTTTGGCCAGAGCTGTACCATTGTACTTAATTATATTCATAATATACAATGATTTCTAAGAAAATTTTGATTTTAATTATATTATTTTGATTAAAAACTTTTTTAGTACTAAGTGAAGTGTCAACTGTCTCAGAATCTAAAAAGTTATTAGAAATTCTCGAAAAAGAAGAATCTGTACCTGAAACGAATCTTTCAGAAGAGGAAGTGGACATTTTAAATACTGAAAACGATCATACTTGTATTACTAGTAAAAATACACACAAAGACAACATTTTTCTTGATAGAATGTCTTATAATCAGTCATTACTCTCCATTCCAAATTCATCAGCATGTGTTGAATTTGTTAAAGAAGCAGCCTCAAAAGTAAGAGAATAATGATTATGTTTTGAAATAGAAAGTTTTTTGAGATAAAAATGAAAGTGCAACATATTTTTAAATATCTAGATTGGTATCAAGTTTCAACCTTGTGAACTTGCACCTTCGATAATGGGTCATGTGATTGAAGAAATGATCTTAGCAGTAAGATTCACATTCTCACATTTTGAATTAAGTAAGTTATATTTTATTTAAAACTAAAATTATGTTGATTTTCCAGTCTTGTAAAGAATTTATATCTGATGTACTAAGAGTATCTCTGAGCGAAAGTTTCGATAAAATCGGAAAAAAATTGTAAGTCATACATTAGTTAAATTCTAGTCACAAATATCTGTTTGAATTAAAACATTATAAATATTATATTTTACAGATATCCAGACACTATTAGAGTAGAAGATATATTTTCTGCCATCCAAAAGCTTCCATTATGTGATATATTTACAAATAAATATTTAGGAGTATCTCCCGTTGACCAACAATCAGAAAACAAATGATCTCACTCTTTCTTATTCTCTTTTTTTTTTTCTCTCTTTTGTTAAGTTAAATGTAAATAATGTGCTGGTTCTGCTCACAGAACAAAAAAAAATTATATCTGGCATGCATATCAATGTTTGACTCGTCATTTGTATATATTTATTATGTGTAACTGTACATAGTTTTTTATTTCTGAAAAAACACATTGTGTATTGCCATCTCTATATCCAAAGACTTGCAGCATTTGCTGTATTTTACAAGTTTTTTGTATTATATTTTGATGGTATGAGATGTATATCTAAAATTCTTTTTCTACCAAGAAAAATAATTCTCTTGTAGTTACTAGAAAGATGTTTGTTATGAAGTGTGATGTATGTCTTATAATTTTTATATTTTAAAATTATATATTTACTATCTTATCAATGACTTATTCTTTTTAATTAACTAATAGCAAAATTTTCACTTTAAATCTAAATTAAAGCACAGTACAGACAACCCTCATACAACACAGTACTTCTACATGTTTTCATTCTAACATACAGTTGAGTATAGTTGAGTCTCTGTAATCCGGCACTTTGCCAGTCCAACACTCTGTGAACCGTCGCACCACCCACATGAAATTTTCATGTCACAACTTGTTGATGTGCAAGAGAGAGTAACTGACATAAACAAATTGTCAATTGCTATTTGTTCATTGTGCAGGCTAATTTTTAAGTTTTGTACACTGTTTACTGTATCAGTGTTTGTTATTTATGTTTACATAATGTATCAAATCAGAAAAAGTGAAAAACAAATACACAAGACATGGACTGTGGTCGAAAAAGCAGAAGTAATTAAGAAACTTGACTTGGGAGAAAAGTTTAGTGATTTGGCTTTATTTTATGGTATTGGACGAGCCACCATTTATGATATTAAAAAAAATCAGGGTAAAATTGAAGTGTTTGTGAAAGATTTAAACAGCAAGAACAGTGACAGGAAAGTCTTAATAAACTGAGTATATTCATTTATGTAATTCCAATTTTTCATTGAACATCCAATAATCCAACAAATCCAGAACCATATGTGTCGGATTAGGGAGACTCTACTGTAATTAGAAAATTGTGGTAATTCTTGCACAACATAATATTTTTTAAATATCATTTAGAATTTGCAGTAAACATTAATTCCGTATAACGTAGTTTCACACTACGAGATTTTATAGGAACCTAATTACCATGTTATATGAGGGTTTTCTGTAATTAATTTAAATTCAGCATTGATATATTGTAGATAGTGTAGATATATTGTATAGTAATTCTTTTAATATAAAAACCATAGTCATATAAAACATAATTCAAATTAATGGAAATTTAAAATATTTTTCTCATGAAAGTAAATCAAAATTGAACATAATTCACATAGAAAATAATTTTAAATATTATAGTCATATATTTTATGAAAATTTATATCAAATCGTAAGATTCAAATTCTAAAATGCAATATATTCTTGATTATTCGGAATAACGAAAAGGTAATTATACTCAGATAATCCAAATTATATTACATTTTAAAAATGTGTACTATATATATATATATATGTATATAAAAATAATAACTTAAACAAAAATCAGATTATTTAAAATGTTTTAAAAAATCCTAAAGAGTTTTTTCGAATATTGGGAGTAAATTTTCTTCACAACTTCAATGTATTAAAAATCAAATATGAATTAATTCACAACTGGATAATCAAGAGTATATTGTAAAAATGAGATAAAAGTAGTAATTATTTAATTAATTTATATATGCTATAATTCAATTTTAAAAATTATACTTATTTGTTTCAATTTAGTAACGAAAACTTTAAAAATAATAATATATTCAGATTAGATTTTTTTTATATTTTATAATGTTAACAGTTAATTTGAATGTCCATATTAAATTTTAATTGTAATTTTGTATCTGTTGTCATCATTTTTTTTTTTTTTGATTTTGTAATGATAATCTGATTAGGAAAGTTGACATTTTCAGTAGAATTGATTGTTTTTTAGCACTTGTTAGCAAAGCTGTGTAAATCTGATTCTGATAGTTCATTCAGCTTTTCATCTGCTTCTTTGTTTTTAAATTCTTGAAATTTCTTTGTAGAAATTGTAAGGAAGATATTTATTAGTGGGTATGTTTTCTAAATAAGTTAGTTCATTTAGCTTTTTATCTGCTTCTTTGTTTTTAAATTCTTAAAATTTCTTTGTAGAAATTGTAAGGAAGATATTTATTAGTGGGTATGTTTTCTAAATAACAACTTTAAAACAAGCACTTAATAGAGATTTTTATTTTGCGAACGTGCTTTCATATTTATAAGTATTTTTATTTTGCGTACCATCCTCAGTGCTATACGTTAACATACAGAAATACTTCTGTGTGTTAACGTATAGCACCGAGGATGGTGTATAGCCGAAAGTACTTCGCAAAATAAAAATTATCTATTAAGTTTACTGCTATAAAGTGTTTGTTTTAAAGTTGTTATTTTGTAAATTATGTTCTCTAAATGTCAAATTCCATCATTTAGTTGATTTAAAATGAATATTGATTTGTTCCTACCCGAATTTTATTTGTTGTGTCTTATTAATGAAAAAATTAAAAATATATATAAATAATATATACATATACATTATCTTCTCTGGAGACTGTGTTCGTTTTCCAATTTCTGGTGACTCGTTTTTACACGTTGTGCTGGATGATACAACGTGTAAAAACGAGCGTAGCGTTAGAAGCGTTATTTCTTAAGCTCGCCGAACCTAAATTTTAAACGCTAATATTTTTAATTTATAAGTGCGTTGGCATAAACGTTCGGACACGTATTCGATATTTTTTGTTCTAGATTATATCAGTTCAATTTCATCAAAATCAGTGGCTCCTCTCCTGTGTCCTCTCCTTGTGAGTGGAAGTCTTTCAATATTGACCATTTTAAAGTGCTGAAGATAAAGGATTAATTGAAGATGATCTCAATGACACATCAGTGACTTATCTTTCTGTTAAATTTCATAATATAGTGCATCTTGAAGTAATTAATGAATATTCAAGGCATTATCTTAGAAGCTTGAATGCCTGTTATTTTTTAATGATTGAAGTTAATGGGTTAAATGATGCGGCATTGAGGTTATCTTTAAAGACAGAACATGACTATCAGATTTGATAAAAATCTACTAATTAGTTCAAAAGTTGTTAGTGGATGAGACAAGACAGCATGATATTCAGAAAGTAGGCTAAAATCACTTTTACAGCTTGATTTCTTAAAATATAATTGTACTTAATCTATTAAATAATTTTAATAGAGCCGACCTTAACTGGTTTGTTACTAGAAGTGAGAATTTAATCTTTAATTTTAATACATTAAAAGTGCAAAAGATCAAATCAAAGACAATCGTATATCTTGAAAATGCATCTAGTCGCTTTGGAAAATTAATTCAATATAAATTATCGATCCGTATCATTCGTACAGAGGCCCTAACACGAAATTATTCATCGGTATTAATAATGACTTTCTAAAAGAGAATCAGATAATAGAGGAGGAAAGGCACAATGACAATTCGGTAATTGTTTTGAAAGTCAAAAGTATAAAATTCATAAAACAACATTTTCTATTTTGTATTTTTCTTGTGATTAGCCCATCACAAAAAACATCGGTCTTCATAATGGTTCGGACCACTGTTAATTTAATGAAATATTACATAAACCGTCAGTCAGCGTTACGAGTACGCTTAACACCACTGTCACAGTAATATCCCGACGGTGGAATTTGTCATAAAATGTCCTTTTATAAAAAAAAAATTCTGTATTATTCGTAATAGATTGATTGGATTTTATCAAATATGATAAATAGCAAATTAGCAAGTAAAAATTTATAGAGACGGCAAATAAAAATTTTCTATGACACTTTTGTCATAATACAGATATAGTCCATAACTTATGCAATATAATTCAAAAAGGAAACCAAAAAATAATTTTATTGGATTTTTATTGTGATACAAAACTGGGGAAAAACGAACAACTTGTAAGAGAGAGATTGTATTATACTAATTAAATATAACAAGTTTATCCGAGATTTAAATCATCATCATCAAGCACCTTCCCATTTCTATATGGGGTCGCTGTTTTTGATGAGCTTTCTCCATTGCGTTCTGTCCTTCGTCCATTCCCCTCTGAGAACCTTTTGATCTCAGATCGTCATCCATGATATCTTGCCACCTTCTCTTCAGTTGTCCTCTTTTCCTCTTCCTTCAACTTTTATGTTCATAAGTTAAGAAATTAACAAATGCAAAAACATTTGTATTTGTAAGATGCTCACGCTAGTATGGTTAATCGTAGTAATGAGGATCGATGAAATCTTGACTCCTCAATTTTTTCATTTTATTTATTTAATTTTTTGAGGTGGATCCTGATTCAATTCAAGTTCTCTGGGTGACCGCGTGGTAGACGCCTGGGAGACGCTTTCCACCTTGGAAGATCCGGTCGCCCACCCAGTTTTCAGGAGGGATCCAGAGTAAACAGATCCAGCTGTGGCTCACCCTTCAACCTTCCGGTTGATTGATTCCATGGGCCAGTAAAAATGGCCTCCGTTAAAATTATTCTATGCGCGATTCGGTAGCTTAATCGAATCGTCCGAGTGGAAAACTCAAGCGTTTCTAATGACTGACTAATCCAATTAAGTTTTAATTATTCCGCCAAATCAACACAATATAATATATTGTGTTGATTTGTAACTTTAAGAAATTAGTACAATAAATGTTTATTTTTTCTCACTATGCCGTTTGCCATCTTGTCAATAGGAAAAATAAATCAATATTTTAAACAGCGTAGACAAAAAGAATAGGAAGAATTAATTAATAGTCGTCGACATATAGCTACATTTTAATTCTTTTACGGTACGGGTGTACAAAGTCCGGTCTCAAAAATTCGACCCCCCTTATAGTGCACCCCTAATTTGGAAGTTCTGAGTACAGAAAATGTAATTTTTAACGCTGAGGCCCCGTTGAGATACAAGGCCCCAAAATAGGGGCTTATCAGTCGAATTTTTAATGTAATTTTAAGAGATAATTTCAAAATTCTAATGAATTTTGATGTGATTTTACATTCCGAATCGAATACAACTATTTCCGTTGACCTATGACCCACCTTTACGAAATTAGGCAATTTTTTTCATTTACGCTGTTTTTATTAGTCCTGAATCTCTGAAAATTGTTTTCTCAATTTCATTTATAAATTTTAATTGAGATCACTAGTTGAGATTTTAATTGAGTCCTGTCGTGAAATACACGTTCTCTTCTAAGCGACCTCATTTTTAAATAAACCAGATAAGGTAATAATGGATTATCAGCCATTTTAGCACAATCGATGTTTGTCGTTGAAACTCAAAGGCTAACTTTACCCTGTCGATCCTAACGACTTTAGTGAACGACGTATCGATAGCGGCAGAGATCGTTGACAAAGTTGAGTTTCGCAATCTCCAGAGATTTCTCGTTCATTGACGTCATAACGATAGCTTCAAGGCCAACGATATGGCAAAATTAGAATTGCTTGACAAAATTTTTATATAATTCTGTTGTACTAAGTTCATCAAATTAGTTCTGTATTTTAAGCATTTGAGCATGTAGATAGACATTACAAAATTAACAAATGTTTATAATTCTGAATGAAATTCATTAAAAATCTTAAGAAAAATTATATAGACTTTTATATGATTTAAATGTTTTTAATATACGTATATTAGCTCGTCAAAAAAATATAAAAATAATTCGCTATTGCAGAAAAAATAATAACTGTAAAAAATCGTCATTAATTTTCTTTTATCATGTTTTAACCCTTTAGGGCCTAATTTTTTCCATTGTTACTTTCAGGAATCCACATTTCGCAGTTCTGAAGAAATCACCCAACTTTTTAGATTCACCTGAAGTCATTCTAGTATTGAAGCAGTTTATTTACAGGGGGTAGGTAGCTCTGACACAGGAAATTCAGTATATTCCTTTCAGATAAATTCAGACATTAATTATTCCAATCATAAAGAAATATAATAAAATGATATTTTTTGATTTTGATTTTTCTAAAATTATTTGTAGAAAGTTTGATTTGGGAGTGGGCCATTGCTAAATTATTTTTATTAAAATCTACTGAATAATAGACTGATCCATATTGTATCATATATAGATAGGCCTCGATTAGCGCGACTTAAAAAATTGATACCGTTATTCAGTTAGCGCGAGAAAAGATTTGATTAGCGCGAGTTGTAAACACAGATCAGTCTTACTAACAAAGCTCCTTTTATGATGTCAATTAACAAATTACCGTTAATTTTCGTTAATTATTTTTATTAATAATTCTATTAATTCTTATTAATTAATGGAATTATTAAAATTATATTTCTAAATAATTGAATAAAAGCACAATCGGATAATTTAAAGCCACTTTTCCTGTCTTAATAAACTCTTTGCCTTCTCATAGAACGTTTTACTAATCTATAATAATAAAAGAATGATATAAAGAAATAGTATTCGCCATCTTGTAAGAGCTAAACGTTTGTGAAACTTACTATAACGGCTGCTCCTTAGCAATCGTTATTATACAGTCGTTGGAGAAGCGATAAACGATCGTTCGTTATTACACGAACGTTCGCTACTTTAGTTCAGCCTTGCAAAATTTGTTCTGTGTACGTTCGATGACGTCATTTGTACTACGTGATTGATTTAAACGATCGCTCGTTCACAAACGTATGCATTCAGCCTTAGGCCCCTGGATAGGGAAAGTAGCGACACACTTCCGGTGCATTTGCCGACAATCTAGCGCTCCCATAGGCTGCTCTGTATCATGTGACCTCCTTTCTGCCATTTTAGTGCAAAGAAAGCCGTATGTGTATATGTCAGTGCATTCTATATAGTCTACAAAGTGTAATTATTGCAATTTTTTGTCAATATGACGGGCTGTTGTGCAGTTGAATGTAAAGGGAAATCAAAAGAGCGATTGTTTGCCATTCCATCGGGCAAAAGGAACGAAGAAAGAAGAAAAATTTGGCTTCATAGAATAGGGAGAAAAAATTTTGTGGCGACGAGATCGACAAAGCTCTGCATGGTAAGCCATTTTTATGTGACATCATTAAATAATCAAGTTACTGATTAATAATTTCGAAAATTAACATATTAAATAAATAAAAATTATAATTGATCAGAGATTGCATGGATAAACAGGTACAATCCCCTAATCAAAATAATTAAATTTGTGTATCCTTAATAATAATTCTTTATAAAACATTTCCATTTTAGCTAAAAATACTTAGTTCATTGATTTTAAAGCCCTGTAAAGACAATTTCTGTTTTCTAATATTATATTCATTATTTATATTATGAAATAAAAGATTTTTGTATATACATTAAACTTAAATTGTACTTTTACAAAAAAAAATTTTAATTTATCAATAAGCTATGCATTTTATAAAACAACTATATATGTAAACATGCTAATATACATATTGAAGTATACATTTCACAAGTCAGATTTCAAAAAGCTATTACCAATTTATAGAATTTTTATATGCATGGGCTAGAAAGGAAATTTTCTATAAAGAATTTTTATTAAGGATATGTGTATAAATTATTAAATCATAATATAACTCAGCATTATTGAAGTCTTTATTGTACAATAAAAGAATATAAAAAATTTTTTTTTTAATTCCAAATTAAGATAGAAGTTTTCTTCTTTGTAGACCATATTTGGCCAAATTTTTAATAATTGCATTTTTCAATTTCATATATTTTTCTTTTTTTTAGAAAATGAAAACCTCTTCCCATCTAATAGTTACTATGAGGCAGTAAATTTAGGACATAATTAATAATAAGTACAATAACTAAACTAGGAAAAGTTAAGACTGTAAAAACATTGAAACTAAAAAATTTTTTACTCCTTTTTTCTCTTTCCTTTCTTATATTCCCTTTTTTTTAAATCGAATATTAAAATAAGCATGACAAATAACAAGGACGATACTGTATGGATGCTTCTATGCCAGAAAAACAGTGCTTGCTCTGCTGAACCCGCAAAAAAATCACAAGAAAGAAAAACCAAAATATAACGTCGAAGGGTTCATATATTTATTACTATAAATTATTTATAAGCATTTTATTCATTATGATTATAACATTTCTATCACAAGGCGTTAATTGTTGTTCATTATTACTGTACATATTTTATTTCTCTATATAAACATATCTTAAATATTATAAATAAAAGGAAATTTGTACAAAACTTATATTATTACAAATAAAAAAATATAATGCTACACTTACAACTTAATTTCTTTAACAATAATCCTAATAATTTAATATATACATATGCTTTTTAGTATTATTAATATTATTGTTAAAGAAGGAAATTAAGTTGTAAGTGTAGCATAATAAATTATATACAGTAAAAATGAATGCTCAGAGGAGACATTACATTTTTTAACATATCACAATATTAAACAAAGAAATACTTTCAAGACAGGAAATATCTTTTAAATAATTTTTAGAGTAATAAAATATGAATTAAAAAAAATTAAGCAGCTATTTCATATTTGAATATGAAAGAGAATGGATAAAAGTAGATATTTTATTTGAAAATAGATATTGGATTATTAAAATCATTTTGTGGATAGTTTTATATCAGCACATACTGTATTTGTTGCATAGGCCTAATACGATTTAATTGCATTTGTTTCTCTCCTTTAATAAAGTGTTCAAAACAATTAAAATTATCATATAACATCTGAAAATATGTGATTATATAAGTGACACAAAGATAACATAAGATTTCAATATAACGTTTTGGGACACATAACATGGATATCATAGCTAAATTCATGCTATAAAAAAATAGTTATAATATCAAATATCATTTTCTACTAGTTTGAAATAGAATAATGTATTACTGGAAAAATTATTTTAGTAATTTAAACATGTCAAACAAGTTAAAAGATTACTTGAAGTTAGTGTATCGCTTGCACAAAGGTAATATAGTAAACTGTATTATTTAAAATGTACTCTGTAATAATTAAGCATTATTTAACATAAATTTCTGATTAATTATTTTTCAATTTCACTAGTGCGCAATATAATTTTATAGTTTTGTTATAGACAACCATTCTACATTATTTCCTCTCAATCAGATGTAATTAAATATTACAAAATACAAAATATAGTTAAAAACAGAATAAAATTACAAAACAGAATTGTATTCTGTAATTTTTTATCATTTGATGTGTAATCTTAAAAATATCACACTAGACTTTTCATTTAAAAATTGGAATTTTTATTTAAAAAGTAATTCCAAATTTTTCATATTTCTGTTTCATGTTACATTCAAGCTAATAACAAAGAAGGATTAAATATTGCTTGTTCCCTTAATTTAACTTATCATCATATTTATATATTCATTCATAATTCTTATATTTAGAATAAGAAAAATATATATTTTTACAAAAAAATAATTTTTCATATTTCATAAAAATTTTTTAGCAATTTTTATTTTAATTAGATTATAAAATCATGATAAACGAATCTATCAAAATACTATTTTATGCAAAGAAATTTGTTTAGAAATTTTTCTGAACAATTTCCATTAAAAGTTTGATAGTAATAATACACGGTCTGAAAAGTTTAAACAACATAAAAATTCTCTATATTTTAGATACTGTACGAGAATTTCACAAGAGCGCGAAACTTGTAGAGTATATCCAATTAAATACAATATATCCTAATTCAGAAACAATAGCAAAAGAAAAATATTACATCATAATGATAAAATTCATTCATCTGCAAAGTGCTTCAAATTTATATCCAATTAATTAACTGTTGCAATACTATATTTGCCAAAAATCACGAAATAAGTAACAAATAAATTTAATTTTATTGATAATCTGATTTTTATGTTATTTTTAGAGTAGTAATTAATGTTTATTTTTATTTAAAACATCGAATTTTTTATTCTTTTGTAGAAAAGTACTTTAAACATTTGCAGTATGTTTAAGCAAAGTTAACACTAATTGGCAACGCTTTAGAACAATAGTAATTGAAATAATGAGATAAATTATTTAAACTCTGACCTATTATTTAATAAGGTAACATTTCCTATCAATTTATTAAGACATAATTAACTAACAAGATTTGTTCTTAAATTTATTGAATTAGGATATCACACCGAAGCTGTTAAAATTGGCTGATTAATTGTAACAGTACAATATTTTCTTTCTATCTTGAACAATCACATTTTCAAATCGATCTAATAGTTTTGGAAATATTTTCTTTTACTAATTTTTAAAAACGTTTTAACTAATGAAATACAATGAAAATTTTAATTAGTTTAATTTTTAAAAGTTCTTATTTGTTTTGACATTATTAAATTGCATAAAATTTTTCCATTTTGCGAAATTAAATATGATTATTTTAATTCAATTATGTATTTTTTAATATTGTTCGTTATCATTAAATTAAAATAAAATGCAATTTATTTAATTTCATTAAATTCACTAGAAAATTATTTCTTTATCGTAATAATATTAGATATTATTTCTAGCATTTATTAAAAGTTAGTAATATTTATTATTAATTTTTCGTTTCTTTTATCATCATTTTACTAAATCAATAAATTTCAAATAATTTAATTAAATTAAGTATTTAATTTTTTTAACAACTTTTCCTCCGATACTGAAATAGGTAATATCATAAAATATAATCCAGAGATGAAGGAATATTTTTACTTTTGGATCAGCGTGATGATGCGATGTATGACTAATGACTGTTAAAGAACGACTTGCTTGCGATGAATAATCAACTCTAAAGCTAAGAGAAGACTTCAACATATACAATCTCATTTATTTGCCCGTCCCCCGGTCTTCTGTGAGGTTGCAGATGTTATTGACAACATGGAAGGTTCTTTCCGTCTTATTCAAGGGACGAATTTCTTGCTTCACTCATTTGTTATATCTAATATTGTATTTGGAGATACTAAATAGGAAAGAAGCACTTATGAAATTCTCGGTATAAAGAAATTTTATTCTAACAGAAATATTAATGAGGAATAACTTAGATAAAGAATTAAGCTGTTTATCAAATCAATTTGATTATCTATAATGGAAGCTGTTTTGATTTTATAATAATATATTAGGCTAATATTAATATCTATTCTATGTAATTAAACAATAATATCAGGTATAATAATAATATATATATATATAAAATTATTTCAATAACATATTACACTGTATGCAGTAATATTAGTCTCTCTTTAATTTATAAGCAATAAATTCAATAAATTATTGGATATATATATTTTTTTTAAGAGTCATTAAATTTTCAATTTAAATAATATCAAATAAAAATTAAGAAAATAAGATATATCTAAAATGTAAGTAAAATATAGTCCATGCATTTTAACAGTATTAAAATGGTTTTAGCTGTATAACTTCATATTAAAATTTTGGATTCAAATTATTTCAACAATGTATTACACTGTATGCAGTAATATTAGTCTCTCTTTAATTTATAAGCAATAAATTCAATAATTTATTGCTTATAATTTTTACATCAAATGAAATAGAATATCTATTTTCTTTCTCGCATTTTTTTATTTTAACAATATAAAAAGTAAAATATAGTCTATAATATCTATATAAATGGTTTGATATTGTTAAAAATTATCTGAAATAATTGTTTTAATATAAATATGCAACAAAGATATTTAAAAATAATATTTTTGAATATTTAAATAATCATTTGCAATCACAAAGATTTGCTTTTTGGTATTGTTTTAACAACATGATTAGAAAATGACTGCAACCATTCATATTATCCCAATTTATTGTTCGAATTTAAGAGAAATTGTAAACAGTAAATTTAATTTAGTTATGTGCAATTAATGCAGAATTAAGTTATAAAAATTTTTTCATTAATACAGTAAGTCTATTAACAATTATATTTTCTTAAGCTGCAGTTGGGGATTAAAATTATGAAAGTTTAAATATTTAATTTTTGCATTTTTTTCCTTTTTGGCATTAATCTTTTTACAATGATATATTTTTTTTTTTTTTTTTTTTCCTTTTTTGGCATTAATCTTTTTACAATGATATATATATTTTTTTTTTTTTTTGGAATTTTAAGAAAAATTCATTTCCTTTCAAGATTTGCCTGGAAATTTGATAAATTCTTTTTCAGTATAAAGAATATTAAGTGCATTCTATAATTTATTCTTAAATATAGTTTTAAATGAATTTTAAAATTTTAATAACAATCAAAAAACACAATTTTGCAATCAGTTTAAGCTAGCATGTGATTTCTTTGATTGTTATTTAAATCAAATGAATCGTATTATAAACACACAAAAAGATTGTTAAGTAACAATTATTCAATGATCTTATCTGATTAAACTGGACATTCAAGGATGACTAAAGTTAATGATTATATTTTGGTTATTGCGTCCGGATGTTCACATGATTTTTTTAAGCTGTCAAAAGATGAGTTTTTTTTTAATAGTAAAAAGTATAGGCTCTTAAAAGAACTGCATAAATTGAAGTCATGTTATGTGAAATTTTTGATAAAATATATATCTAACATTCTATTAACAATATGAAAAATATGAAGTTTTACTTTCCAAGCAAATTAGTTGCTGTATTAAGATAACTCGTTCCATTTGATAATTAAAAAAATTAAATATGTATTCCTGTTTTTCTCTTTAAGTTATATATAAATTGTGGGGATTTCTGCTGGCACTGTATGCCAGCAGAAATCCCCTCAAATTAAACTGGAACCTTGAAAATTCGGCAACATGTCCAATATGAATATGGGAATTGCAGCGCCAAAAATATGGCTGAAATTCTGAGGATTAGGACATTTTAGGTTGGCGATAAAAGCGCAGGTTTTTGAAAATTTGAATGTTTCTCAAACTTTAAATTTTCAGGAAAAAATTTAATACTTTTTTGAGATTCGGAGTAATAATTCTGTAATGGGTAATGGACCCAAAGATGAGCTATAGTTGTTCATTTATACAAGGCAGGAAAAATTATAAGTAAGAAATACTTAGTAAACAAAACTCAAAATTAATATTGAATAAAAACAAAATTTAGAATTTTCTAATATATTTGATTAGTACGTATAATTAATTGTAGATTAAAAAAAAATATTATGATGAAAGAGGGCGCACGTCATCTGAAAAATTGGTTGATGACGACAATCTGCCATGAATATTTATCGAAACCGATTTAGCAGGTAAATAACAGTAATTTTTTGCATTAATCATCTGGTACTTCTATTTGGATTAAAAATGCTGTTTTTATAATATGTTGGTTCAATAAGTTTCATAATCGTTCATTAAGTAAACAAAACTCAAAATTAGTATTGAATAAAAACAAAATTTAGAATTTATAAATTTTAAATTTTCTAATATATTTGATTAGTACGTATAATTAATTGTAGATAAAAAAAAAATTATGATGAAAGAGGGCGCACGTCATCTGAAAAATTGGTTGATGACGACAATCTGCCATGAATATTTATCGAAACCGATTTAGCAGGTAAATAACAGTAATTTTTTCAGTAATTTTTTGCATTAATCATCTGGTACTTCTATATGGATTAAAAATGCTGTTTTTATAATATGTTGGTTCAATAAGTTTCATAATCGTTCATTAGAAAAAGATTTTAATAACAAATTGCTATCCTCATTGGGCAAGATTTCCCTAAATTTATTATTAAAACTCGTTTTATTAAAGTTATATTTAACGAAATCAGACAAATATTGTTCTATAAGAGGATAGCAACTCGTAAACAACATTCTTGCAGTAATTTTTTGATATAAAATTTTTAGAATTTTTTATATTTTTAGTTTATAAAATTTTTTTAGTTCTCACAGAGGGCGCATAACATTACTGAAGAAAATACTGCCCTCTACTAAATGTCGACTTTTTTGTGTGTAAAACTTTTAAATGGTTACACCTTTGTTGTACGTACTGTATTAATTTTTATTAATTATTTTTTCAGCTTTTAACGACATAATTATGATGATAGAAGTCACAGTTTTACTCTTTACACAATTATTGATAGTTACACGAAAATATAATTTTTATCATCAAATTCGAATAAAATATCACAAAAATTATAGGCCTAAAATGGCGCATTAAAATAAAAAAAGTGTGCCAACTACTTTTAAGTATATTAGAATATTTATAATTGGTTGCATACAAAGTACGGTACAATTGTTGCCTTACCGAATAAGTAGGTACCACGGCGAAAGTAATACACATCGAAAGGGGAGCTGAAACACGCAAAAAATCCCTAGTGAAGGGTCAAAGATCAAACGTTTATGAGATATAGAGCCGCAAAATTCTGTTTATTGCAAATGGCGCATGTGGTTTGACGTTGTGCCTGGCCTCGCTGCGATCTGTGACGCGACGCGTCTCGTTCCCCTGCTCCACTACCTATGCCGCCTAGATGCCTCTGTATCTCGTAAACGTTCGACCTTTGACCCCTGGTCCATTAGGGATTTTTTGCGTGTTTCGGCTCCCCTTTCGATGTGTATTACTTTCGCCTTGCTCCGGTAAGAAGACAATTGTACCAGATTTCACTTCGAATTCAATTCAAAGTCTCCATCTTAACGGAATTTATAAACCTGTAGTGATTCAGAATACAGTACTTATATTTAATTGTGATAAACTTATCATATTTTTCCATATAATTATTTGTTTACTTAAAATTTTTCCAGCATTACAACAAAGCAGAAAACAGTGTCACGGCATATCAACATTGAAGCAACTTTTGCACTTTCTTGTTTAAAGGATGACGTCAACCACGAGGTAATCATAAAGCTCTAAAATATGTCATAATGAAAAGTAACGCTATTTAAAAACACTCATAACAATATCATAAGAATGCTATGTTTAGAAGAATAGGCTATATTTTATACAAACTGTACCTTTTTAAAAATTTAATTTGCATTTTTTATAATAAAACAGCAAAAACAATAACCTCTCTTATCTGTTTTTCAAATTTTGTATGATCTTAAACTATTTCCTATTTTTCTTATTTTTCCATTTTTAAGATATTAATTTAAAAAGTAGCGCTATATGGTAGTTTTTTTAATGAGAAACAGCTCCAGGATGTAAACTACACACAAAACAGATTCACGCGATTAGCGAGATATCGCATTGCGACACGAATCAAGATGGCGCCGAAAAACGGGTGTGAACGATCCGTTCGAAGCGAAATAATAATAATGACCTTTATTTGAGTGTGGGCATATTAAATATAAATTTTCCATATTTTCCACTTGAAATGCCATACGCGTTGTCTTTTTATATGTGAGCGAGTTAATTAATAAAACTTGAGTTTCACGACAAGTTGCATCCTTGACACAATTTCATGCATTCTTATTTTATCAATCAAATTCGTAAACATTGTGAAATTCTTTAATAAAACGTTTCGAAATCGCACAAAATCGGTAATTTTCTTAGAAATTTCTATTATATCGACTAGTAGTACTATGGCATATTGACACTGACATCCGTTCTACTCATCACTGTTGTAATTAAATACAGAATAACATCCGTTAACAGTTCATTAAGCTTGTTTCCGTTATAGAATTTTCCATGTGACTGTTACAATGCCTAATTTACTTGCAGTCAACTAACACCTTGCATAAGTGTTAGTAGGCTATTGTTTAATTTCAATAATTTAAATAGAGCGTGGAAAATAAAGACAATTGTCAGTTGTCACATAACCAAGACATAAGTTACATAATGGTTTCGATATCCGTATTTTGGGATTGTCTTTAACAAGAACCTTAAAGCAAATAATTCGTGGAGAAAATATCAACAGAGCATTATAAAATATTTTATTCAATATATAACAATGTACAGTATGTATAAACAATTTCGCGTTAAAACTTTGGCAGACTGAAAGCCTGCAGTATCTGCACCTGTCATTTGTGGCCATTGAATGGCACCCGCGTAGAATTGTACATATATTAAGAGCTATTATGTATTTACATGGGGGTTAAGATTTGACTGCAACCTCTCTAAGACTCCTGACACTAGTTTTCAGGAGGAATTCCGCATGGTATTCGTCATAAGATATTAAAAAAGTAACCACGTTTGGAGTGCACAGAGTTCTGACGAGTAATTTAAGACACTTGGCTCTTTCTGTATCTAGCCATCTTTGTAGAGTGATGTCCATCTCTTGTTGGCTTCTTTTGCAATTTTGTACCACATTGATCGGACCCCACAAGGCGTATTCGATAAATCCTTGAGATTGCATGAGAGAGAAGGATTTTTCTTGCGTCAACAGACGCATAACGTTAATGAATATCTTCTTATGTGTTGGCGGGATGTAAGAACTCGAAGATATGTCATCCAAACAGTTGAAGTGAAATAAATTTTTGGCTACGGTTAGAGCGAATTGGCACAAAGACACTTTTTCTTGATTGTTAGATGAATCTGAATTGTTCAGGAAAACTACCTTGTTTAATTCTTTATCCTTTTTCGAAAGGAAAATATTTTTCAGTTCCGGTGTTCCCCTTAAATTTCTTGCCTGCAATATTTTTAAAAAGTGAACTAACTGTAGAAGAATGAACGTCTTTTCTGTTGTTAAATCCACGTCTGTGTTTGATGAAGAAAAATAATTCTCCAGTGTTTCCATCTCGGAACGTTGTAAAATGTGTACATTTGTTGGAGAATCGACTAAAACACCATTTGTCATAAATTCCTGTGGAAAATTATCCAGAAAGAAACCAAGAACAGGATAAGTAGATTCACCCTTCCCATATGGAACGGGATGAAGTGTTTTCTTAGTTACCTGTTAAAATAAATAAGATTCTCTTCAAGACCTCATAGGTTTATAATCTCTATGATGAGAAGTAATAATTACCATTAAAGTGACTTCAGTTCTAAGACCATGTCTGAAAACAGCATCGAAGAAAAGTTTGTCATGCAGTACTTTAACAGGTTGATTAGATACCAGTTCGAAATCATTCCAGTTTAAAGAACAATTTTCGGGTTTCCATAATTGTTGAGACCTTTCTTCAGCTGCCTATATCGGATTATCAATATTAAGCAAGCTTAAACTATAGAAAAAAGAGTAGAGTTTACAATTAAACTTACAGTATCGAGGAACTTCGAGAGAACTTCATGATTAGCTGCTGTAACCACAGCGTAACTATGTTCTAATGTTATCCACGCTTTGGGTGTTTTGTTGACTTCTTTTTTAACATGGTCAGCATTTTTATCATTGTGATTCAAGTGCGATTCTTGGTTTGTTTCCTGAAAGCCATTCATGTTCTTCCAATTGTTTTGAGTAGGATCAGGAGCATGCTGGAATAGCAACATCACTACAAAGATTACTTACTACCTGTTAACACCAATCTGAATCTATTCGAGTTTATTTAGTTACCAAGTTTGTTCCACTCTTCGATTTTGGCGATTCGTTATCTTTCGAATTACTCGTCATCTTCTGGTTGTCTTCTTCCGGTGATTTAATATCTAAAAATAGTATTAATTTATTAATGAATAAATTATTTTAGATGCTTAAACACTACAAACCGAAGTTTGTTTCCTTTGTTAAACGATCGCATTTGAGAATTAGAATAGCTAAGCACCTATTAGGTACCAAAAATATCTCTTTATGACTATAATTTAACTTATTGATAGATAATCGCCATACAAAATCCACTTCGTGATTCGTTATTACGCCACAAATTACTCCGAAAATAGGTCGACATCAATGAAAGGTTGTCTTAAAAAAATTACTCTTCGAACTGCCATTAGGTACCAAAAATATCTCTTTATGACCATAATTTAACTTATTGATAGATAATCGCTATAGAAAATTCACTTCGTGATTCGTTATTACGCCACAAATTGCTCCGAAAATAGGTCGACATCAATGAAAGGTTGTCTTAAAAAAATTACTCTTCGAACTGGTTATTTTTGGGTTAAAAGTGTTGTTTAGGAGCTCCACCTAGTTAACTATCGTGATTTTTATGTAGTGTAGTTTGTTTTCTTTTTATTTTTCAAGTATTATGCCTAAGCAGAACAATATTTCACCATCAAAACGAAAAATAAATCACTGACCTTTTTTCTCTTCTGTATTCTTTTGCTGTTTCAGATTTTTCGGAACGTCGTAAATCTGTTCTTGATGGTTTCTTGTGGATATTTCCTGTGCAAAATAATCTTTTAATAAACATGATAACGTTATCTAATCTGTGCAGATTCACTAAACTCGAAATTTACCATCGGTAATCCGTTCTTCAGTGGAATGGTTAAGTCTAGAAAATCTACAGATTTTGGGCGAACTGGATTGCATTTTGGAGGTGGTGGAGGATTATTAAACTCGAAACTTACCATCGGTAATCCGTTCTTCAGTGGAATGGTCAAATCTAGAAAATCTACAGATTTTGGGCGAACTGGATTGCATTTTGGAGGTGGTGGAGGATTAGTGGGCCTATCTGATTTTGCACTTTTGTTACGGTTGGTGGAATGAGTTACTGATGAAGGTTGACTAGTTTGAAGAGAGGTTGATGGTATTTCCTGTTACGAAACAACAGCTTAAAAAAAGCATGAATAATTATAAACTAAAGACTGTTTTTTTTTTTTACATAAGTAACTTAAAATTATCCTTAAAATATTTTAAGCCAGTTTTGGAAGATTAGTTTGAATTTATTTAATATTTCCGAGAATTCTAGCAAATTTTCAGTTAAGGAAAAGTTAATGTAATAAATAAATAAAATTTTCACTCGAGTTTTTGTTCTCGAATCATTATCCTCAAAATTTTCCTGATTTTTGCATCGAACAATGCGTAAAGCTTTCATTATCGATTAAAAAAAAATAGGATATGTTTTCACGAAAGATTTAAGAACATAACTTATCGATTTACATGAAAAAAGAACCTCACCTGTTTGCATGACTGAGCAGCAGCAGTAGTAGCACTTAGTTCATTCTCCAGTTTGATTGTTTGCAATGTGTCATTGGCCACAGTTTCTTCTGATTCGATGGTAGAATTGTTGCACAACGCCTCCGCTAAATCCATTGGATGAATTATTTTTAACCTCAAAGTGGATTTATCGTAATCTCCGTGTTTCCAAGCTTTGCAACTCGAATCCGCGTTTTCGCTATCTTTGTTACGTTTCAGAAGTTTCTTTAAAGAAAATTTACTCTTTTTGCTTTTCTGGGTTTCTTCTTGCTTTTCAAGTTCGGTTATGCGTTTCTGATGTCGTGTCGATTTGGAGGTCAAGTCTTCGATGCTGATGTTTTCCGAAGAAACGTTCTTCCGTTGCTCGTGGCGAACCTGTTCGAGTTCTATGGCTAAAGCTGCTAATTTTGTTTCTCTGTCCGGAACGGTAGTCGGTTTTCGCTGAGATTCCTCAAAAATTGCACTAACAGCGTAATGATTCTCTGCGGCAACAGGTTCCTTTATTGCATTGCTAACGGCGTAGTGAACAGAATCGTTGTTTTGGTGTCCAGCACCGGTTTCTGTCACCTTGTCGCTATTTTTTGGATCTGGTTCGGATTCGGTGTTTTTACACGGAACTGCAGCAGCTTCTGATATGATTTCTGGTTTTGAAGACACTACGGAGTCTTCCTTCTCACTTTCTGATCGGGAAAGAGGTCGTTCTGGAGAAATCTGCTTATCTCCAACAGGTGAAGAAGACACATCAGGTCGAACCGAATCTGTTTTATCGTTACTTTCGTCCAGATCATCTTTGTTATCGTCCCCTTCATCATCATCTAGCGAGATACCATTAGAGTCAATTACGCTACTTTCTACAGTTTCCACAGCACCTTTAACCTCATTATCCGAAACAGTTTTAAGCTTAGCAGCCACAAAACTAGCGTTATCAGTATTTGAAGTACTTAACCTGCTATCGCATCTCTCGTTCACGGGACTCGATTGATATCTCCTATCTGGGCTATTACTCCTCAAAATAGCCTCCTTTTCCGGCAATTCTAATTTAGAATTGCTCTTATGCAGCGTCAAAACTTCCGATCTGCTTTGTTTTCCGCTCTGGATGGAAGAATTTGAGCAAGTACTGGAAGAACTCTGCGAACCGATGGAAACGCGTGGCAAATAGTATGGTTTAGGCAAATCACCAAAGTTTCTCTGCCTATTTGAATTATTATATTTCCAACTGTTATCGTTATAATTGAACTTGTTATAACTGTCATCAATTCTAGTCACCCTTCTATCCATGTAGACTGGTTCGTAACGGATGGCTTTCCTGGCTTCTTCTTTTATATGCGTGTTGAAGCGAGTGTTTTCTTTGGTCATCTTGCTGATGGCCCTGTCTTCGTCCGTTTCGTCGAATTTATCTAGATTAAACTCTCCATCATCAGACAGCACATCCCACAACTCTTCATCATCGGAATAGTAATCGTCTCCTCCATAACCGATGATGATTGGATCCTGATCTAAAAACGCAACTGCTCTTCCATTCTGATTTCTGTCCTCTTTCAGTATGCTGGTCACCTTTGGTATGGACCACGTTCGATTTTTTGGAGTCTTATCGGTGTTAAACACGTACTTCCACTCAGTAGGATCCGTGTATTGATGACTGTGATAAGGAGTTGCAGTGTGGAGATAGTAACGATTCTTATCTCTCGATTGTCGATGATCGGCTAACGTTTTGAAGCAATTCGAGCATAAATCTTTCTTCCACGAGTTTTGTATGAAGGTTTGACAGATGACAGACATGATTCTTCGGATTATTAATCCACCTGAAAGTATAAAATAAATCAAAAAAACCATATCGCGTTACGTCATATTTATTAAAGGATTAAACGGCAACAAACTCTAACAATTTTTTATAATTTTTTTAATTCATCCAGACGTAAATATATCTATTTAATAAGCGTCTAGTTATGGTAATGTTGCTATAAAATAACCGGAAATTAGGACATCTGTACATAATGGATTACTTAACCTCTAGGCTATACTACGACCTATACAGCTACATTAATCGAAAGACACATCTGTTATGTCTATCAGAATAGAAACAATAATAAAAAAAAATGTTCACATACATCTTGAAAACGAAAGGTTTGCTGCACACTCTGTATGAAAGGTTTTAATACATCATTATGGGAACTTGTTATATAGGATTGTAGATAATTTTGTTATATATAAACGTATCTTAAGTTGCTGAATGATTGACACAGGATCGTCTCTAGAACTTTTGAAAATTAACCGACAGTTATCTCTATTCTCTCTATTAATCTTGTTGAAAACAATAAATAAATGAAAAAGAATGTAACCTTGATTCAATTTTGTTTTCAAGAGCTTCCTTGACTTGATAAACAAACATATTTGTCAAGGATAACAACATAAAGCTCTTCAACCTAAATATTAAACTATATATATATATATCCATTTACGTGAATATTGACGTTAAATCTGTAGGATAATAATAACCATGAGCAGTAATGGATGTTACTCGCCTCTCATTTTGTGGGTGGGTTAAATATGCATTGGTAAAAAAATTACGTAATTTTGAATCGTCTGGATAGTTTTTTATTGTTTTCAAGGAGTGTTCCTGAACGGAAACACTCGTAAAATTACTATGATGTGACCAAAGAACTCTATAAAGAAACACGGCAATCTGCGTGCTGGTTCAGTAACATTTTTTTTTATTAGGACACTCGATTGAGGACACGAAGAATTACCATCGTGATGAATATATTTTACTATTTTAGAGTTTTCCTTCTCTTAGTTAATATTTAGAAGGCGTTTATGTTATAAATTATCACACGACGATTAAACGTTCGATTCTGTTGTGACTTGTCAGTAGCCATATTTTCCTGCTAGACAAATAAAGTAACCACAAAAAGGAAATTTCATTGTTAAATTCATATTTTTAAACGAGTAGCTCGGTTTAGGAAACACTAACTTTTCGTATTTTTGCATATTTAAACGCGAAATTTTCGGACTTTGCCTCATTCTTTCTTATCTGTAATCTAGTAAATACTATATTTAAAATTTTACTATTATAGGTGTTTAAAATGCATCGATAACACCAACCTGTGTGCACTTTTCCCGTTCAGGTATAAGGATAACAATTCGACTACGCTGCCTCTTAATGTGTTTACACGTTAGAACCGTGGGTTATTGGTAAATCATCCATAAACGAACTTACCTGCAAGGTCAATGTTTGCAGTTTACTTCTTCTCATGCTTCTATTCCGTCGAGTGGGATAACTTTCAACCCGTACTTAACAAACTCTCGACTGACTATAAAATGAACCGTAAGAAATACAGATCATGTAATAAAGAACCAGTTTCGAAACCAGTTAGATGTGTAGATGTAGCGTCCACTCCTCCAGTCCCGCTACATTACCTCTTAAGGTCAGGTGAATGTTTCCTCCTCCACAGATGCTGTATTTGTATAAGGTTTTAAACCTTCGCTACACCCCAATCTATGCTAAACGACGACACCTGGCCATCTTCAATGACCAACTCGGAATACTACCAAACGTACAGGAAGTGGCAATTTGTCATTTCCGTAAACGTCACACACACAGTAGTGTAACCGGTTCTGATGTGCATGTGGGGTGCGTGCTGTCGACGATTTATAATAATGGTTACAGTTTATAAACCTATATAGACGTTTTATAATATTTATTCGCTCAAAATGTCGAGAGGAACAAGAAGAAACGACGATAAAAAATTGCCACTGTTTAAAAAAAAGCGCTGCTAGATAACAAGCGCAACGATCTTTCACGTTGCTACAGGCGATACTTTTGTATGCTGCTTTTTTTTCCTCTCCCATTCGTAACTTAAAAATAGATTGGAACAGATAACAAATGCCATTTGTTATTTTTTTTTCTTTGCCGCCGAAATCCTTTATTTTTTATTTTAGTTTAGTTTTTATAATATTTTAAAAATTTGGTAGAGACGCGTAAGGAAGTAATTTTCTTGCTGTTCGGGTATGAATGAATCCTTTATAGTTTAAAAGTAGCCCAACAGCCATAACGTCGGGAACAAAAATATACAAATTTTGTTTCGAGTTTAGTAGGTATAAACTTCCTGGCATACAAAAATACATATATATATATACATACATACATAAATTTAAAATTCAATATTTCACATCAATATTGAATTTTAAATTTGAGTGTATTTATAATAGTTTACTTCAATGTTGAATTTAAAATTTATATATATTTGTAATAATTTACTTCAATGTTCAATTTAAAATTTATATGTATTTGTAATATTTCACTTACTTACAAATTTAAAATTCAATATTGAACTGAACCATTACAAATACAAATTTAAAATCCAATATTGAACTGAGCCATTACAAATACAAATTTAAAATCCAATATTGAACTGAACTATTACAAATACAAATTTAAAATTCAATATTGAACTGAACCATTACAAATACAAATTTAAAATCCAATATTGAACTGAGCCATTACAAATACAAATTTAAAATCCAATATTGAACTGAGCCATTACAAATACAAATTTAAAATTCAATATTGAACTGAATTATTACAAATACATATAAATTTAAAATTCAACATTGAAGTGAACTATTACAAATCAATATTGAATTTTAAATTTTTATGTATTTGCAAAAGTTCGCTTCAATATTGAAGTGAAATAATGCAAATTCTGTTTCTTATTTCACTTCAATACGAAACAGAATTTGCAAAAACGTAAAATAACAAACTGAACCCCACAATTAATTTTTGTTATTTTTTATTTATATAATTTTAGCATATTTTTCCTTCTTTGTAAACACATTTTCTTAGTAGATCCTTTACATATTTTGCATATTTTTTATTCGTTTCTCTTTCTTTGCAGTTTATGTATATTTTTTAATATCACTTAGATGATCTTTTCTCAGAAATAAACTGAAGACCGTCTACTCTTCAAATCAGTTTTTTTTCCTTTATCCTGTCGTGTTTGTTTTTATTCATTCTTTTTTTTCCTCCTTTTGCTCTCGGGTCGATCTCTGTTCGCATTTAAATTTACTCGTAAACATTTTATTGCCAATCGAAACTGCTCACGTAATGTTTTAGAGAATGGAACCGCTCCGGATTTTTTTTCCTTTAACATTAAATCTGCCAAACGCGTGCGAACTTCCAAATACTTTATATCGAGCAGCTAGATAGGTAAAACAGGTTATTACAACTGACGGAAATAGTCACATCGATATATCCATGTTTTACCTTTTCTCCTCGTTTGTTTATTACCTACTGGAATTCCAATTAGATCATGTGGGTGAACAACTTCTACGTTCGAGCGTCTACTTGGAAAACCAACGCTTTCTCTTTCACCATATTCTCAAGTTTAAGCATTTTTATATTTCGGCGTGAATGTTTAACCGACCGTCTAAAATGTTTTTAAAACATCCGACACAAAAACTAATTAAAAATAGTAGCTACCAAACTCGTCTCTATAATTAACGATCCTGCTGAGCGTCTGGCGTCACCGCCCACTACTCCAACCTATTCGTGGTTTCTGAATGAAAAATTATGTCAGACGACTATCGGCATCAAAATTCGCCATTTTAAAATTTTAAAAATAATTCGTCTGGTAAGATTTTTATCTAGGAAATGCCCAGCACCTACGTATGCCGTTCCTTACGCCCCGATAAACGAGTCTAAACATAAATGTACACCAGTTCTGTTACAGAAACTCTATACGCCCTCTGAGAGCGCGTTACTTAGGAACCCAACACTTCCTTTTCCCTAAAGCGCTTGCACCTGATGGCAACGAAGGTTTCTCATTTCTGATACGCTAGGCATTAATAATTTAGTCAAATTTCTAATACTTTAGGCATTAATAATTTAGTCAAATTTCTGATACTCTAGGCATTAATAATTTATTCAAATTTCTGATACTCTAGGCATGAGTGGTTTAGTCAAATTTCTGATACTCTCGAGAGCGATTCTGAACCTTTTCATAAATGCGTGCCACTAAAATCAAAATTCAAAAATTTTAGTTTCACCAATAAAAATATGCCTCATGTACAAATGGGAAGTCAATATTATACAAGTATCACTAGTCATGTCTCGCGTACCACCGGTTAAGAACCGCTGCTCTAGGCATTAGTAATTTAGTCAAATTTCTGATATTCAGGAATTGGAAATTTAGCGAAGTTTTGATACTCCAGATATTAATAATTTAGTTATATTTCTGATACTCCAAGCATGGTGATTTAATCAAATTTCTGATACCCAGGAATTGGAAATTTAGCGAATTTTTGATACTCCAGTCTTAGGTGATGTAGTCAAATTTATGATACTCCAGGAATTAGTAATTTAGTCAAATTTCTGACACTCCAGGCATTAGTAATTTAGTCAAATTTCTGATACCCTGGAATTGGAAATTTAACAAAGTTTTGATACTCCAGGCATTAATAATATAGTAAATTTTTGATACTCCAGTCTTAATTGATGTAGTCAAATTTCTGACACTCCAGGCATGGGTGATTTAGTCAAGTTTCTGATACATCAGGCATTATCAATTAAGTAAAAATTTCGATACTCCAGGCATTGGTTATTTAGATAAATTTTTTGAAGATTTCAATCTTAAATAGGAAGCGACGTGCAATAGATAAGCGTATAGTTTTCTTTTATAATATAATTTGCACAGATATGGAGAGATGATAAACTGAACAAGTAGCTATGTTTTTAGCTTAACCTTCATGTTATATTTTTTATCAAGTTATGAATTTAACCCACGTAAATACGCATTTGGCAAAATAATTTGATAAAATAGGTCATCCGTTATCGTGTAGTTTGCATATAATGCATACTTGGGTAACAGATTCCAGCGGAAGATTGATAATGTTACAAATTATCTATGGTACATCCTCAACCTGCAAAAAAATCATATTGCAATATTTATTCCTAAGATATAATTATAACTAATTCGAGATAAATTATATTATTAATACGAGACGTTCGTTTAAACTGCACAAATTTTTTTCTTGATTTACAGGATCTGCAACAAATAAAATTCATATCAGCGGGTTATCGTTTAAACGCTTCATCGAGTCATAATTTTTATTCATATTAACAAATCATAACATAAAATTTATTATACTTTAGTCGCATAAAAACCGCGGAAACGAAAGATTTCTAAAATTGACATCTTTTAAGGAGGTCAAAAAAAAATTCGGGGTTCCACTTCTGTACTACGGATTAACGATATCCATAAGTCATACGGTCTATTAGTAAAAATATCATCCACTAGTTTATTTTTAAATCTGTTCCTTGTAGTAAAATACGTTTCAAACGGAGAATGTCTGTGTAAATAAGCAAATCATCGTCTCTGTTGCACATATTTTCGGCAGTTTGCTGTATCTCTCAGATTTTTTCGGCTTTTATTCTGACATTCAAAATGATTTTCTTACTCGTTTATTATTTGTTAGAGTTGGTTCATGTAAATTTAATCACCTGAAGAAATTTTATGTTGGCGTACTTGTCTTCCTGCTTTTGTTGTTGATATGAACCAATATTAAAATTTAGAATATATGTTTTAATTCTTTACTTGGTTGTATGAATAAATGAAGAAAAACATTTAATTTTCTTAAAAATAATTAGAAGATATAATCACCATTCTGTGAAGCTTAAAATAATAAAAACTAATTAAATACTTCATAATTATGATTATTTCATTGTTATAACAGTTAATCTGTAATAAATCATCTCTGAGTTATTAAACTTTATATTGATTTTGTGATGTTACGGAACTCGTCCTTGAAATTATAGGAAAATATCATTAAACCACATGTCATCCGATGGAAAACATTTGCAGTAGATATATGGCAGTGTTTTATATACTTTGCAAATAAAAAAAAACATTAACATATGCTTTCTGTAGAAGTTCAATGACTTCTGTTTACAGATAAATTTATGCATGCATTGTTATTAACTGTTTACTTTGGCTTTCAGTGGGTAGACGAACAATTGTGTCCTATAATGATTAATTGTGAATTTAAAACAGTATTGGCAGAAATGCTTCTGGTATTTTGTAACCATGAAAATTTATTTCCACCTATGATATTTCTGGATTAAAAGCGTTGTAATGTAGTAGTTGTTAAAGAAATTGGAGAAATTCATGTTGATTCCAGAACTAATTTAAATAGAAAGAATAATTTCGTATTTGTTGGAAGTGTTAAATTGATCTCGAAAGTAACATCAAATCCAATTCAATGGATTTAAAATTTATAAATCCACATATGTTTTGATAGTATCAAACAATTGATTGTTTTTAAATTCCTTACAATGAAAAGGATATTAGAAGAATTATCTAGTGTGACGAAAAAACATTTTCATGGTCAATAAATTCTATCTTTAGAATTTTTTCCTGATCTTTCAGTTTTCAACAGGAGAATGTAGAGTAGTTTGCTCTGTTATGGAAAATTTTAAAGAAAAATTTGCGATAATACTATTCCTCGATTTTGAATGAAATATGGAATGATATATTTCTGCAAGACAATTGCCATCTCATATATCTCAATCTTTATAAATGAACCTGTGTAAGAAATTACAAGTTAATTTATGTTGACATTAATAAGCCATATCGAATGAGATTTTGAAGAGTTCGATAACATTTTTTTATTTTTTCATAAATCTGTTTTTTTAGTTTTCCATGTCAAGCTGCACATATCTATGCATATACAAGATCATTTCATATATAAAAGGAGAAGTAATCTGGGAAAGGATTGCCAAACTTATTTGAACTGTTTCCTTTGGCATATCTTCCATTACTCTAAACATTTAAGTTTTTTAATTCAATAAAATATAAAAACCAGTATTTTATCTTTTTTTTTTGTTATCAAGTGTGCGATACGAGCCACAGATGAGGAAAGATTTTTAGCTACGTGTATCACAGGAGGATATAACTTATTTGATATAACAAAATCATAAAAATGAAAATATTAGAAAACAATATGTAAGAAATATTGAGAATTATCTTCTCTTGCTTGATATTATATTTAATTGAATAATTATCAATTTACCACAAAAGTATATTTATAGAATATGCGCTCTGAAAGAACTCAAACTTATTCTTGAAGATATGTATTTAACTTGATGTATGCTAGTACTTCAACGATATGGTTTGTAATATGAAACTTGCAAAAATTGTATATGTACAATATATTATTTGTTATTATTTTACGTGTTCTTAAAAAAATAACTGGAAAGCCTATAAATGCAATGATAATTCCCTATCTAACAGGATATGAAATGGCCGATTTGGTGGCGCAAAGGAATGCGGTACTGTGTGTGTGTGTGTGTGTGTGTGTGTGTGTGTGTGTGTGTGTGTTGTTCTTATTAATGTGTAGAGACATAATTGTCATCAATATGTCTTTGGAATAGTGTATGTGTGTGCGCGTGTGTGCGCGTGTGTGCGCGTGTGTGCGCGTGTGCGTGCGTGCGTGTGTGTGTAGGTGTGTGTGTGTATATACACATTATTTTTACGAATATATATATATTTTCGTAAAAATAACATATTCTTCAAACATTAATTTAAGTAAAAGTAAAAGTATATTGTTTAAAGAAGCGCAATTACAAAAAAACAAGAATTTTTTTAAACAAAAAGTCGTGGCTTAGTTTAAGCTTTTTGGTTATAGCACGTGAATTTCAAATCTAACAGTTGCATATTATAAATTTCGAGTTTTTGTTAAATTTTTTAAATAAATAAAAAACTTTTTGTATACAGTATTAATTTATATAATGTATTTCATCAACTGAAAAAAAAAATAATTATATATGCATTTCTGTATGTATATTGAAATCTTAATTGAAATACTGTATTGTAGCCATTGAGAATGTATATACTCTCCTCGTATACCAAGATATAAATCATAAATTAGAATCCCTATATATATATATATACATAGTACCGCACTCCTTTGTGCCACCAGATACCGCCAAATCGGCCATTTTATATCCTGTTAGATAGGGAGTTATCATTGCGTTCATAGGCTTTCCAGTTATTTTTTAAGAACATGTTTGTTATAGTGCTGAAAATTGTCTAATCGAACAGAAAAGGGTCATATATTCTTTTCTTGGCCGCATGGTAAAATAAATTAAAAATGAAAACAAGTGGTTACAAAATATTAGAAGGAAAACTTTCTCAAATACGATTTTTGTTTCTAGGTAAACAACTGCTATATTTGTAAATAAGAAAAGAAATATTGCATTATGGTTTACTTTCCATAAAGTTAACTGCGATTATCGATCGGCATGAGGATATAAAATGGCGGCTGAATGCGGTCCACTATCTAACCTTGCTCTATCTATCTAAGGACTCTACACAAATTAAAGTCACTCTATGCTCCTATAGAGAAGTATGGACATGACCTTGAAAGCCGCCATGTTTTTTTTTTGGTCAACAGATGACGCCACTTTCCACTCAGTAAGAGTACTCTAATGGCGGTGTTAACAGATGACGCCACTTTCCATTCAGTAAGAGTACTAAGTGGCGGGGCTGTCAACAGATGACGCTACTTTCCACTCAGTAAGAGTACTAAGTGGCGGGGCGAAACAAGCCCTTCCACAGGCTGCCTACCCCTGCGGAGGGGTCAGCCAGATGGTGGAGGACGGGGATCGACGGGCCGGGCCCCATTCTAGTAGAATACTATGTGACGGGACGAAACAAGCCCTTCCACAGGCTGCCCACCCCTGCGGAGACGGGGCGAAACAAGCCCTTCCACAGGCTGCCCACCCCTGCGGAGGCGGGGCGAAACAAGCCCTTCCACAGGCTGCCCATCCCTGCGGAGGGGCTGGGCGAAACAAGCCCTTCCACAGGCTGCCCACCCCTGCGGAGGGGTCTTTCTGGTAGAATACTATGTGGTGAGCGAAACAAGCCCTTCCACAGGCTGCCCACCCCTGCGGAGAGGTCAGCACTTCCACAGGCTGCCCACCCCTGCGGAGGGGTCAGCCGGATTGTGGAGGACATGGATTTAGATTTCACAGACTGCCCACCCCTGCGGAGGGGTCAGCCGGATTGTGGAGGACGAGGATCGACGGGCCGGGACCCCATGATAAATATTTTCAAGGGGTGGGACCCGTTTCCCACCCCTGCAGAGGGGTCAGCCGGATTGTGGAGGACGGGGATCGACGAGTCCGGACCCAATGATAAATATTTTCAAGGGGTGAACCCAGGACTTCCTACCTCTGCGGAGGGGTCAGCCGGATTGTGGAGGACGGGGATCGACGGGCCACCCAGATCCCATGATAAATATTTTCAAGGGGTGGGACCCGAGATTCGAACATGGACCTCATGATAAATATTTTCAAGAGGTGGGACCCGGGACTCGAATGCACCCCATGATAAATATTTTCAAGGGGTGGGACCCGAGACTCGAACAGGGATCAGCCGGATTGTGGAGGACGGGGATCGACGGGCCGGGCCCGGAAGTCAGCCGGATTGTGGAGGACGGGGATCGACGGGCCGGGCCCGGATCAGCCGGATTGTGGAGGACGGGGATCGACGGGCCGGGCCCGGACCCTCAGGATAAATATTTTCAAGGGGTGGGACCCGAGACTCGAACCCGGGTCCTCAGAGTGGAAAGCCGAAGCGTTTCCACGCGGCCAATCCGGCCGACTCAACCTTGGGATATGGCGTTTCCACGCGGCCAATCCGGAGGTCCTCCAGAGTGGAAAGCCGAAGTGTTTCCACACGGCCAATCCGGCCATCCTCCAGAGTGGAAAGCTGAAGCGTTTCCACGTGGTCAATCCGGTAATCCTCCAAAGTGGAAAGCCGAAGCGTTTCCACGCGGAATCCGGCCGACCACTCCAGAGTGGAAAGCCGAAGCGTTTCCACGCGGCCAATCCGGCCGACGACCCACGATAAATATTTTCAAGGGGTGGGACCCGAGACTCGAACCCGGGTCCTCAGAGTGGAAAGCCGAAGCGTTTCCACGCGGCCAATCCGGCCGACTCAACCTTGGGATATGGACCCGAGACTCGAACCCGGGTCCTCCAGAGTGGAAAGCCGAAACGTTTTGAGTCCTCACGCGGAATCCGCGTGAGAATAGGATCAACTAGATAGGCTGGACCGGGCCCGGACCCCATGATAAATATTTTCAAGGGGTGGGACCCGGGTCCTCCAGAGTGGAAAGCTGAAGCGTTTCTACGCGGCCAATCCGGCCAGGGGATCGACGGGCTGGGCCCGGACCCCATGATAAATATTTTCAAGGAGTGGGACCCGAGATTCGAACCCGGGTCCTCCAGAGTGGAAAGCCGAAGCGTTTCCACGTAGCCAATCCACTGGGTCCTCCAGAGTGTAAAGCCGAAGCGTTTCCACGCGGCCAATCCGGAGGTCCTCCAGAGTGGAAAGCCGAAGTGTTTCCACACGGCCAATCCGGCCCGTCCTCCAAAGTGGAAAGCCGAAGCGTTTCCACGCGGCCAATCCGGCCGATCCCTCTTTTGGGTTAGTAAAAACCCGTTTAACGCGGTTTTTCAAGGGGTGGGACCCGAGACTCGAACCCGGGTCCTCCAGAGTGAATTTCCATGCGGCCAATCCGGCCGATCCCTCTTTTGGGTTAGTAAAAACCCGTTTAACGCGGTCATGCGACGAATCCGGCCGACTCCCAGAGATGGTTAACTAATGTTTATAGATTCGAACCCGGATCCTCCAAAGTGGAAAGCCGAAGCGTTTCCACGCGGTATCCGGCCAAAGTATTATCCATTAGAAAAATACAACATTATGTCTTTGTAAACTGCCCCGGGTCCTCCAGAGTGGAAAGCCGAAGCGTTTCCACGCGGCCAATCCGACCGACTCATGAGACCTATTGCTGATATACAGAGCCAGCCTTAGGGTAAACACGGGTCCTCCAGAGTGGAAAGCCGAAGCGTTTCCACGCGGCCAATCCGGCGTCCTCCAAAGTGGAAAGCCGAAGCGTTTCCACGCGGCCAATCCGGCCGAAGCCGCCATGTTTGAGACATCTAGTCTAAAGCAAAGCTTAGATATAAGTACCGATTCAAACTAGAATTCCCTTTTTCCCGTTATATTATACATAATTAAAATTTATGGGAAGGTAGTAATCATACTGGTTATTCAGAATTATTTATTATTATTCTGCCTTAAAAATAAAAAAAAAATGCCGGATAAAAAATTGTAAATATACACTGTTTTATAAGTTAATGGTATTTAGATATAGTAGGAAAAAATGCAATGTTACCATTAGTGCTAAGGAAACATAGACTGCGAAATTTTCGTGCTAGAAATTACACTGTATTAATTATTTAAGTAACATTTTATTTTCATAAGTTGCTTGGGCAAGTTTTGTATAAATTATTTAAGTAACATTTTATTTTCATAAGTTGTTTAGGCAAGTTTTAAAAATAATCTGGGCAATTGATATATAATATAATGTACTTAACTTGTTTTAAATTTATTAAAAAGTAACTTGAACATTTGAATACATAAATAATATATAAGACAATTATAAGTAATTCTGACATTTTATAAATAAAATACTTAATGACTTGAGAGAGCATTTTTCATTTCCATACTTCGGTTTCCACATTTTACGTTTTCGTTTTTTTCTTTCAATTGGGCATTTATTTTTCATATACAGGTAATGAAATGAACTCTTGTTCTACAGTATTGTTCAGTTAGATGTTGGCCAATGTCACGGAAAGTTTTCGCTCGGAAATATAAAAAACGAACCATTTCTATTACTATAACTGAAAGCTGCAGAACCAGACATCTTCGAATTAAGAAATGACGTAGATAACTATATATACTGTAGATAACTAAATTATTATCTGCCGCCACATGCAGCCAAATTCAGTTTAGCTCCAAGCTTAGCTCTTCGACAATGTCTCAAACATGGCATCTGGAACCCACGTGACACGGAACTAACGAATGAAAGGCTTCCATTGTTGGCAAAATCTAGGGAAAAGCGTGTCCATACTTCTCTATAGGAGCATAGAGTGACTAACAAAGTCTAGGGAAAAGCGTGTCCATACTTCTCTAAAGGAGCATAGAGTAGGAGCATAGAATGACTTTAACACAAATCGCTTCATACCGCCATCTATCGGAGAAATTACAAAATTTATTTTACGTAATAAACCGATAAAAAAGTTAAAGGTTAGTATATATTTTTTAATTTTAGAACGATTAATATAATTCATAACAGTATTATTATCTACTTAAATTTCCTTCTGAATATGGCTCTATCGAAATTACATCTTAAATTTTGCATATAACGATTAATAGAGAATATAAATACCAGTAATTGCTTTTAATGGCATAAACCAGTGTTCATATTCTTAAAATTATTAATAGAAAAAAATGGATGTTTTAAATATCGGATTTTAATTTCAGAAAATGTTAAAAAATGAACTTTTATAAAATTAATATTTTTGTTAATTATTGTTAAAATTATACGTATATATGAATTAATACGAACAAATTCTACTTCCAATATGTATTTCAGCTAAAAATTTTCTTGCTGAAAGCTGATCACATTGTCATCATCAAATTTTGACCACTTTTTTGTCAACAGATGACGCCACTTTCCACTCAGTAAGAGTCCTAAGTGGCGGGGCGAAACAAGCACTTACACAGGCTGCTCAACCCTGCGGAGGGGTCAGCCGGATTGTGGAGGACTGGGATCGAACCCGAGTCCTCCAGAGTGGAAAGCCAAAGCGTTTCCACTGTGGAGGACCCGGGTTCGAATCTCGGGTCCCACCCCTTGAACATATTTATCATATATTATTTTAATAAAGCATATAAGAGATTTTTTAAAATCTAGTTTATAAAACTATATTTTATATTTTAAAACAAATATCAACGGACAGTTTTTAATATAACTTTTTTTTCTACTCTAAATAGATTCGGCGGCATAAAACATTCAAATTAATATAAACCAGTCGGACCTATCCTAATTGTAACTAACTCCAGACAAACCTTCAGTATACAGTACATCATATAGTTCTTTTTTTCCACTAATTATATTCTGTATACTTAGTTTTAAACCAATGAGAAGCGAGTACTTATCGAATAGTATAAGTGTCTTTTTCTTGGTTTGGTTTGTGCATGGGTTTATGATAGAGAGTTAATTCACGTACAGGACACGGAAAATCAATTCATCACCAAGGAAGAGAGATTATTGACAATAATCATATACGATTTATTTATAATATATATAATAAAAAAAATCGATGAAAATGATTCAATAAAATTAAAATATTATTTTTAAATTAATATTAAATGAATTAAACATTTGAATAAAAATAAATCAATCAGTTAACAGACTTTTTAAAAATAATTATTTTAATTACATTACAAGCGTTTAAAAAATAGTCTGATCAGAATAAAATGACGATTAATGTATGAAAATATCTCGTGAGGGAGAAACGTGTTACGATTTAAATGAAAGTGAAGACTAACGGATTTTTTGATTCCTCTGTTATGTTTATAGGATTATAAAAAAAAATTGTTATATTCTGAACAAATTAAAATTTTCTTCTAAGCAGTTTCCTTGATGGCTCTGAATTCTGCAAATTTTCCTCGTTTCAATAACTAATTAATGCCTACTAATTCTATTGTGCACACTAACTGATTGACTATTCTATTTTATTCGGATCTGTTAATTGCTAGTAAACATTATTAAAATAGAACTAAGCGATATTTCCGTCTTTGTTGTTATTGGTTTAAAAACTGTGATGATTTTCCTAGAAAAAACTCTGAGTATACAGACTATAGTATTCAAATCTTTTTGTTTCAATATCCGATAAGTGGCTGCCGCCAAGCATTTCAGGTCAGATTGGCCGCATGAAAACACTTGGCTTTCCATTCACCAGGATCCGGTTCGATTCTCGGGTCTCATCCATTAGAAATATTTATCATGGAGTGAGGGCTTGGCCCATCGATCCCGTTCTCCACAATCCGGCTGACCCCTCCGCAAAAATGGAGAAGCTGTGGAAGAGCTTATTTCGCTCGCCATTTAGTATGCTTATTGAGTGGAAAGTGGCGACATATATCTGTTACTCTCTCTCATATATATAGGCTACATAAATGAGATTATTTGATAAACGCGAATCTATATAATGCATCCATGGTGATAACTTACTAAGCGAAGAAGCTATAACAACTCAACCCTGCACCACAGACTCCCTATTCCTGCAGAGGGGTCAGCCGGTCTTTCGTGAAATCCAGATCTGGGATCGGCGACCGGGCTTGAACTCCATGAAAGAATTTTCTAAGGAATAGAACCCAAGAACGAACCGAAGTCCTGTGAAAAGGAAAATCGAAGCGTTTCCACGCGGCCATTCCAGCTGCTATCATAAGTTGTTTGATAAACATTGAAATATTTTCTAAAAGTATTCTGTATGAATATACAGGTTGATTAAAAAGGTGTGCCAAAATTTAGACTTGTAGAGGATAAAATTCTGAGTAAAAAAGTCTAGTCGCGTTTTTGATTTGAGACTCCGTTTAAAAAATATAACGCGTTAAAATTTTGTGAACGCATTCCCGGTTCGGTCAAAAACTATTTTTAAAATCATCTATAAATTTTAACTGCTTAAAAACTATTCTAGAAAAATTTAGAGCATCTAGAACAGATTGTTTATTAAAATAGCGACCGATTATTTAAATGAAAGTAATTGTTTTACAAACGTAGCATTCATTTTCGAACAGCAATTTAACTTTCGAAAATGATTATGTTCGAAAATGAATGCTACGTTTGTAAAACAATTACTTTCATTTAAATAATCGGTCGCTATTTTAATAAACAATCTGTTCTAGATGCTCTAAAGTTTTCTAGAATAGTTTTTTAGCAGTTAAAATTTATAGACTTTTTTCTCAGAATTTTATCCTCTAAAAAGTCTGTAATTTTGGAACAACCTTTTTGAATCACCCTGTATATATTTATGGATGCTTCATAACATTCACATTTAAGTTGATTTAATCAAAATTGTACGCTATACAATATTCGCTTTGAATTTAAGCCGCACCCAAATTTTACGTCTTAAAAATTTGAATAAAAGGTGCGGCTTAAATTCGAAGTAATACAATAATAACATTTCAAAATGTATTATTTTAAACAGACTGCAGAATTTTTAGAAATCGGCGGTCAATGTAATTTTTAATTAATCATCAAATAGAAGTTATCACAGTTACTTTCAAATATACTAAAGCATATTTTTCCAAATAAATATCATTATTTATTTAATAAATAACATTATTTGGAAATATCATATATTTCCAAATAAATTAGAGTATTTGAAATCAATATACTTCAATTTATATATATCTATAACTTTGAGAATTGTAATGCCAATATCGCAATATCGTTTCTCAACATTCAAATTACTGTGTAAAAATTATCTACAGCAAAGCATGGAACAAGAAAACTAGTCACTTTAGCGTTAATTGTTGTTGGATATAATAGGAGTGATAAAACGAATTTATTATGCATAATTGAAGAATTTTTAGTGAAAAATACTAGAATTGCATTTAGAAAGTTTACTATTTCGTTTCTTTTTGATATTTTTAAGTTAGTTTTTAATTTTAGAAGAATCGTAAATTAACTTTTAATATCAACATATCTTTAATTTTAACAGTCTAAATATTAATTATGTATTTAACACAATAATATTTTTAACTTTTATCCTGAAAAACACAACAAAACATACGCTTTTGCAAAATTGAATAATGGTTTAATAATAAAAATTAAATTAAATTAAAATAGCGAATAAACAGGAAAAAAAAGGTAATGGCAGATGCGAAAATCGTATAGGTTATGGCTTGTAATCGGAAAATTCCGATTATCGATATGTTTCTGATTTACTTTCGGTAGCAATATTATTGGCGGCGATGGGATTGTAAGGCGGGTGCTTCAAAAATGGCGTGCGCTATTTTCGAAGTTAGTTAATTATGAATTATAAGTGCCTATAATTATTAATTTACAAAATAATTAAATATTTTACATTTATTAATTATAAGTACCTGTTTTATGGATATTCTTTTATTAAACATTATCTCTGATTATTAAAGATCATTAATTATGGATTTTTTTTATCAAACGATTTTTCTGATTTATAAAGTGCAATTGTCAACGCTAACATTATCGCACTATTCGCTTGCAAAGATGCTGGTGCCAATGTTTACAATTGTTGGTCACGTGCCAATATCGCTTCTCGTTCAACATGGCGGTGGCGATCGGTTTTTCTTACTTACTCCGAGGTGAATTTTTGGAAATATGTTCTAATCGTTGCCGATTTCACACATAATTGTATAACAATCTTTTGATCAGCCTTAAAAGATCTACCCAATGGTATCACTTTTGGCTGCTCCGTGAAAAGTTTATTTTTACCTTTTCCTTTTTTTGTATATATAAAACACTTTAAAACTGAATTTTAATGATAAAATATACTTAGAACCTACTTGACATAATTGATAAAGTACAGTAAGCCTATTCAGAAAAAGGTTTGTACTTCATCACAGTTCAATGATATCACATTCAACTATCTAATATATCCATTTAAAATTAATATAGATTTTTAGATTATATACAGTAAGTAGATAAATATAAAAAATGATATGGATAGTATTTTATTATAATAAATGCTGATGTTTTATATTATAATTAATTTTAGAAATGCTATGATATTTGAATATTTTTAGATTTGTTTCATTTTAAATATTTAAGTTTAAAAAATATATAATTTTATCAAACAAATGTTATGTAAAAATGGATATGTTCTCAAAAATGTAAGAAATATTTTGAAAGTTAAAAAATAAGACTTTTTGATCTTATGAAAAATATAGTATAACTAACTTCCTGCAATCTTATATCTTATATTATATTATAAACTATATATCACCAATAGACAATATTGGTGATATATAGTTTATAATATAATTTTAATTCAAATTCAACTTGCACTGTCATATGGTAAATATATTGATACCAATATAATTTTGTTGTTTTAATTTTGATTATGATGCTTAAATCAGTCCTTCAACTAACATTATTACTTATCACTGATTTGTTAACATCAAAATGGAAGAATATGTGAGATACAACATGCATATATTAATTTATAATATACAATTTATAGGAGATCCCCATTTATGACTGTGATTATTTACAATGAAAATCTATACATATAATAACCATCATTAATAATTTTGCAATAATGGTGATTAGTCGATTGGATGGTCAAGCAGCTATTAGAATAGAAATATACTGACTTCCATTATTAGAAAACAGCCTTTTAAATCAAGCAGATTATAATTTGCTTGATTTTAAAGGCTATATTTTCATTTCTTTAGATAAATAAATCATTATGTAACATTTAGCTTAATGTGGAAGTGAACTATATAGGGGAGACCGAAGAAAGATGACGAATTTGATATAATTCGGAAACTATTCATCGATGATGGTTCATGCATATTATGCTGTAAGCTGCTGTGTCTACCCATTAAGAACCGGCTGAAAGACGACAGTTGATTTCTACTGTCACGAATGTTTGCTCAGCTCTATATAAAATCTTGATCTTTCTTAAGATGAAGTAACTGTAAGATTAGAATTAACTGTATCTTGATTAAGATACAGTTTAACGTAAACACAATCTTATATTTGAAGATTACGCAGTACTATATGTGAGCGTGTCACAATTCATTCATTATTGCTACCAAGATCACACTTGCGATTTTTAGTTTTTCCCATAAACGAAGAGTTCATAAAAGTGGCCAACCATGTGGAATTAAAGAAAGTTATTTGTTTTTAATTGGTTTTGGAATCTGACTCTCTTTTTTGTATTGTCTCTGAGTCTCATATAACATGGTTTCACACAACATGCTGTTTTTAGGAAGCTATCTGCTGTATTATAGGAGGGATTCCTGTATTGGGTCAAGATGGGGGGATATAATGATATGCTCGTCATCTAACGCTAATAAAATTGACGAGAGAACTCCCGATTTTCCTCTTACATCATAATATATTGCAACATACCACACAGATTTAACCAAGAAACAAAGAAAGCTGGTGAAGATTCTTGTCAATGCAGAAATTCTCGTTAAGAACACGAAATGTGTACAATAATGTAAAGAATAATGGCACGAAGTTTGCTCCAACTATGAAAGATGTAGTGCGTTTATTTGTGATTACTGCTAAAGACAACAGATTCGTCATCTTACCCCGGCCTAAGAGTAAGATGAATTTTTTAGACATGTTCGAGTATATTTTTCTCCTCTTCATAAGCATTTGACATATCATTTTCCTAACATAGCATTATACTGACCATCTTGAAAGTGCAAAATAAAGTTTCTTCTCAATCTATGAAATGGTTGGGCCAATAATTAGAGTAAATATCTTAAGGTCGTCATCTTACTCCGGTCTCCCCTATATACGTTCAGAAACAGATAAATAAAAATGGCTGCAATAATTAATACTAAAATATTTTCGACTACATCACGAAAAAAAAAACACTTTATGAACCAAGAGTCGTGACACAGATTTCTATATGAAAGTTGAATTTAATTCTCAATGTTTTATATATTAAATGGTAGTAACTATCATTAAAAGCAGTTTTATATTCTCTATAAATAGTTATAAATTAGTTTTATTGTAAAACGTAATAATAAAAGTTTTAAATAAAATCGAAATATGGAATTCAAAACTACATGACTGTGTAGAATCAATTTTATAATAATTTTAATCTGCAGATGGCGAGACGAATCAAATTCAAAAGAATATTTTTTGTTAGATAATATGATCTGTAAACTTTATTTTAAAAATTAAATATTTTATGCAGTAAAACTTATGTACTTATTCAAACTATTTATAACATAATAAGAATGTATAATAAAAAATGAAAAAAAATTAATACGTTAAATATAGGCGTTGTTAAAAATACTTTTTTTGTTCATATTTTACGCCCCTTTCCAATTAGGGAGATTACTAAGGGGCGTGGCCAATTCAAACCACGAGCTACACTCATACCTGTGGAGGAGGCCGAATGGGGAAGGACGGAGATCGCCGGGCCGGGCCCAGCACCCAGAAAAACTTTTTCAGTAGTTACCAAACCTGGGATGCGAATCTAGGTCCTACTGCGTGGCACACCGACAGCGTTCCACTCGGCCATCCAGCCGCCTTCCATATTGAGCTAGAATTGAAGAATTCAAACAGAAAATATTGGCTAGCGTTGACATGACAATACTAATTTGACGTATGCTTTGAGCCTGTATCAAATGTAGTCAATTTCGCAGAAAAATAAAAAACTAGTCTTGAAAACGGGATGGATTTTAAAATCCGGAACATTTATTGAAACAGTATAACCTACCAAAAATTGGGACTGTTCCGGAAAATAATTTCTATATTCCATACAACATAAGCCTATACAGTTGAGTCTCTGTAGTCCGGCCCTTCGCCAGTCCGAAACTTCCATAGTCAGACACTCGAGTTGCGAACCGTCTCGCCGCCCACGTGAAATTTTCATGTCACAACTTGTCCAAGTGCGAGAGAGAGAAAACGACGTAAAACAAATTGTCAGTCGCTATTCGTTACGCAGACATTCTAATCGGACTTCTTTTAAATTCAGTACACTGTTAACTGCAAAATAGTGTTTTTACTGTATTAGTGTTTGTTATCTTTACATAATGTCACAAATCGGAAAAAGTGAGAAAAACAAAACATTGTGTGTGGTCGAAAAGGCAGAAATAATTAAGAAATTTGACTTGGGAGAAAAGTTTAGTGATTTGGCTTCATTTCATGGTATTGGGCGAGCCATCATTTATGATATTAAAAAAATCGGGATAAAATTAAGGGTTTTAGTGAAAGATTTGAACAGCAAGAGAGTGACAGGAAAGCGTATTCGTTTCGGTAATTCCATTCTTTCATTAAACATCCAATAATCCGACAAGCCCCGGAACTATGTTTGTCGGATTACGGAGACTCTACTGTATTCTCTAAATTAAATTTATGTATGCCTTTCTTAACAATTATTTTGTGTAATTTGGTAAATAATAAATAAAATTGAAATATTCATAATTTAATTTTTTCCATTTGTGACACGAAGAGCTCGGGACACGCTTGCTTAAGCCTAAGATTAGTAATGTTATCAAATATAAATCAAATTGTCGATATTACACAGAAATTTCAAAAAATCTTGCATCTTGAAAACAGAATTTTTTTAAAAATCTGGGACATTTTTCGATAACATATTGATGAGACATTGTACCAAAATCTGGAACTGTCCCGAAAAAATCTAGGATGATCACCCTATATATGCCTCCAGATTTATTATAGAAAATATTTCCACAATTATAGAATCTACGACTGAAAAATTCTAATAACAATGTTTAAAATTAATGGCACAAAAATTTATATTCATTCACCCAATGGCAGATCTATAAAAGAGCTAATAGGGTCCCAAATTTTAGGGAGCCCAAAGACACACGTAATTACTAAAGAAGCAATAGAACATAGAAGTGTAAAATAACACTAATTCAAAAATTTATTTAATTTGAAAATGGCAAACAGCTCAAGCCCATGGCCCCCAAAAAGTTAGATATGGGGTACTCACCAAATATTTCCAGGATTTAACCTATATTTATTAATAAAACTAGCTGTAATACCTGGCGTTGCAGAGTTTTGTTTATAAATGACCCTGTACTCACCAAATATTTCCAGGATTTAACTTATATTTATTAATAAAACTAGCTGTAATACCTGGCGTTGCAGAGTTTTGTTTATAAATGACATATTAAAAATAATTATTGAAAAAAATCATTAACATGCAATATATCGTATATATAATCATACAATACATATTTTTTATTATAACAAAATCGGTTTCAAAATCGCACGTTTCACTGCTGCACCAGCAGTGAAACGTGCGATTTTGAAACCTCCACCAGCGATACAAATTTATTCAGAGCGATATAAAGAAATACAACATGAATTTACAATGCTTGCAATTTGTGAGGAATGTTTCTGAACAACTTGCACATCCATGTCACGGTACAAAATGTCCATCACTTGAAAATGACATCACATAGGTGGCCCCCATTTTCCTTCACACACATTCCAAGTCTTTTACGGAAGTTAGACATCACGTCTTGCAGGACTGACACTGGAATTCGATCCTTCAGTCTTGGATGATGCTGGATTGTCTTTCATGAGTTCCAACAATTTCCGGCAAAAGCGTAGTCTCTTTGAGAGGTCGTCCGCATTCAGATTTTGCACTATCTGCATTTTGTATGGGTGGTATTGCAGTTCCATGTGCAATATTCGCCATACACTGCGATCCGATATGTCAGGTTGCAGGGCGTGCAATATGGTTATGATGATAAGAATGCAGGCTGTAACTTCATAAACAAAGTTTCGATTCTTTTTGCTCCAGTCAGTAGAAGAATTTGTGGATCCGTTTATCACCTGGTTCTTTTCTTGCTGTACATGCGTCTCGGTGTGATTGTTCTTTGTTGTTTTGATTCTGTCGTTGGTTATAAAATTTTTGATTGTCATCGTTGGATCCATATGTATCATATTCATTCTGCGATGTTGTTGACAGTCCAGATGTTCTAAATTTTCGTCATAGGTTTTACGCTTTCCCTTGCGAACAACAAACTTCTTTCTTATTTCTCTGATATGCTGGAGTAGTTCAAAGTCCTCATCACTTCATGGACATTACTTTTTTATAGTCTTCTTTACTAAGCTTGTTACTTGGCAGATTCGATTTTCTTTTTATATGAGAGAATAATTTGTATAATTGAGAATTCAGTGATCTCTTCTTTTTAATTCCAATTTTAGTTTTCTTATTAATGTCGTCGTAGTCGTCTTTAATTATATCTGTCAGTGCAGGTCGATTTTCTCGCTCCACAGGTAACGAATTTTCGTCTACCTGACGTAACTTCATAAATTTGTCTTTATTTATATCGTTAAAGTCATTTCTTTCTCCCCTAGTATCTCCACCTCCACACCACAACAATAAAGTGAAAATTATCAAAGTGCTAGTCGCCATTAAAAAAAAAACATTCGCAAAAAATAATTGCCAAACACAAACTTTGTTATACGCAATTATATGTCAATATAATTGGCATATTTAATGAAGGATGGATTTTCTTGATTTTAAATTTATTTTTTCGTAAAATATTGTCTGTTCTAGGTTGACCTTTATATAGATAAAAATTGGTCCTCCATCTTGGAAAATTTGATGTGGTCGAATGCCTTAAACTACCTAAATGCAAAAAATTCCATACATGTGAAAGTTTTTCATCGTCACACCATTTCACAATTATTTGTTACGTGTCAAAAGGCAAAATTAATATTTATTCATAAATCATTGTCCATAAAAATTGAAAATGCTTATAGTAATATGGCTAGCAAGAATCCATAATTTTCGTTTTTCATTATGTAACTACAATAAAAGCAATAAGAATAAATTTTCGATGTTTTAATTCATTTTTTAACATCGTTTTTAAAGATATGAAGAAATTTGTAGTATTTTTAATGTTCATTAGGTGTTCAATGTAAAATTTTTCGTTAAAAAATTTTCTTCGAAAGTAAACCAAAAAATTTTATATTTTAAATCCATGCATTCATAAGTATATATTTTTATTCTTCGGCTTTTAAATTATCCATGAGTATCCGGGTTATTCAACTAAATCTTAATTACAAGTATCCCTCCTATAATACGGCTTCCTACAACACTGTTTCGCTCTAACACGACTTCAAAATTGCGGAAACCCTCTTATGACATGGCGCAATACTTTTTTTCGTAACACATTTAGAAAATTACGTTCACTCTCCTACACCCCAAAACATTTTAATTTTTATAAATGCAAACTAGGGACACACAATACACAAAATGCAATCATTGGGGAATACATTCGGACCCTATTAACACGCTTTTTTATCATGGCTACCTCGATAAGCAATCGCTTATATCATCACTCCTACAGTCATTAAATCTCGTGATCAGTGAGATTAGCTGCACGTTCAACCATTTTGTATTGGCCACATCACACAGAAAAATCATATCAATGTCGGAAATTACATTATTAATATAAATTGAGCGATAATATAACTCGGGGTTCACTTAACCCGCAGTTTGTACCATGGACCCCCCCACTACCGAGTGGGTCAAACTGTGCTTTGCATTAATGACTAATTTTAGCAATTTCGCAAGTTTGCTGTGAAAGGAACGATATGCAATCTATTTTCGATTTAAAATTGAATTAGTGACCGAGTATTTTGTGTTCCAAACATTCAGTTCTAGGATCAATCTTTAGTATTCCTCTTTATTGAAGAATAAAACAATTTTTTTTCTATGTTTGTTAAAGGTTGTTTTGTAGCGGGTTCAAGCGGGTTAGATTGCAAATTTTGTAAGAGTAGATGATACACATTTTAAATGCATAAAAAGTTCAGAAAACGAAGTTGATATTGATAGAGAGAAAAAAGTTCTGGTTGTAAGGGAACACTGATGATCATTTAATAATTACTTATAAGCTATATACTTTCTTTCCTTTTGTTTTACGTATATTGTTTTTTAGGGTTACGTATTTTTGGTGTTTCATGTTAAATATTCTTAATAAAAGTTAGGTTTGTGGAATTAAAGTTTTGTTTTTAATTGGTTTTGGAATGTAAGCTTTTTTTGTATTGACTCCAGGTCTCATAACACTATCTACTGTGTTATAGGAAGGATGCCTGTACATTATTTCCTAAGGTAACAGAATTCAGGACTTATTTGTCCATTTATATAATAAAAATCTCAAATTTAATATTTGATTTTCCTCTAAAGCAAAAGTCACTGATGAAATCTGTTTATTCCAAATATTTCTTCAATATTTTAAAATTAGGTGATCAAATATTTGCATGAATATTAGAACTTTTTTCAAAGATTGTGTAAAAAAAAATTCTTTTAATGACAATTATTCCAATATTTAATGATATTCAACTTTTAGTCCTTTCACGAGTTAGATACTGTGATAAATTTACCAATAGTAGTTATTTAAATATGTATTTTTAGTGTCTTAACATTTTCAAAATTAACACAATGATACAAGGGATCTCATTCCACTTTTGTCCTTTGAGCTATTCTGTGCAGTAGAAATTACACTTAAATTCATATTGGTGGATCTGTACTAATGAAGGTAAAGTGAAAAAACATAACTTTAAAATTTGATTCATACTTTTATATTGAATGAAAAATTATATCCACATTTTTCGTATGGCAGTCTACAGCAATACAACACACTATATCAATTTGGAAAATTTAATTTTTTGGAAAACTAGCATACAATATATTGCATAGTCTTATTTTAAAACAATTTATGGCAATAGATAAATTATATTTTGAAAGTTAAATTTGAAAAGAAATGGCATCTGTTGCTAATCAGAATCACATTTGCATGGACAAGACCAGCCACAAGAAAAGATTTCTTTCAGAATATTCATTTCAGTTTTTGGGTTTATCATCAATAGAAGAAAACTAACACATTCAAAAATAATACACGAAAAAATTTTGATTAGAATGGTTCTCTTAAATTTTAACTATAATAACTATTCCAATGTACAGTACAACTTATAATTACTGAATTGGTTTGGCTAAAAAAGTTCTGAAAATCAAATTTAAGAATATTTTCCCATTAGTTTCTAGTCTTAAATTTTTCCCAAAATCTGGATATTAGCTTGTTTATTATCCTATAAAAGAAAATTTTTAAATTTTCAGAACTGAAGATAGTATAACCAACCATCATCTTGAAATAAGATCAGTTGGCAAAATTGATATCTTCAAACATTAAACTTCGTTAAACATTTACCTCCTTAAAAAAATTATACATATAAAATAATATATTAAGGCTGTTTTTCAAGGTAGCAGTCATTTGAAATTTTCCAATATGTGTAAACAAAAATAGCCTCCATAAGAAAATGTCTGGCAAAAATTTAGTAGTGCTTTCAGACAACAGATCTAATAAACTAATGTAAAAGCTTGTTTCAAAAATTGATTTTGAGAATGTTTTGAAATAAAAATTCACACTTTATAAATTTGCAAAAATCAATTGCAAGTTTTATTTAACACTTAAAAAAGTGAAAATGAAAAATAATCATTGAAACTTGCATTATTAGCATATATTTCCAAACTGCATAAATTAATATTCTTCTCCCTCTTCTTCACCACCTTCCAAAGAATCCATTCCCACTTCTTCATAATCTTTCTCCAGAGCAGCTAAATCTTCTCTTGCTTCTGAAAATTCACCTTCTTCCATTCCTTCTCCAACATACCAATGTACAAAGGCACGTTTGGCATACATGAGATCAAATTTGTGATCTAATCTAGCCCAAGCTTCTGCAATAGCAGTAGTATTAGACAACATGCAAACGGCTCTGGGCACCTTTGCCAAATCACCTCCAGGAACAGTAGTTGGTGGTTGATAATTTATGCCAACCTGTAGAAAAATTAAAGTGATTTAGCATATACAATAAATTTGTGCATAATAAAAGTTTAAAAAATAATTAGGCATGCTTAGATAAGTTTTAATTAGAAAAACTATACTATGATTGTGAAATGCTGGGAACATTTAAGAACAACACACTATTGATAAGGTTGCATTAAATAGCAAAATTAAACTAAACTATCGCATTTTAATTGTTTAATTTTCTAATAGCCGTTTTATAGGAGAATAAAATTTGTAAAAAAGTTATAAAAAGATACTGTATTCTGTAATTATAGATCACTGTTAATGCAAGTTTTCCTATATTACTTTGATTAAAAATTATGCAATTATACATATAAACTATCAAAATGATTGTACTAGCAAACAGGCCATAATGAAGCATGTTGGGGACTGCACTTCACACACATTCTACACCTAATACAGCTTATTTTCACAGTAAATATCAACCAGAAAAATTATAAAAAAACTTTATAAAAAAGAATATTCCTAAAATGACAAAATATAAAATTTGATTAAAGGATGAAAACAACTTTAGATATATTGAATAGGAAGCATTTTCAACAATCCTTAATAGCACTAGTAATGAGATTTTAATCTATATTTGAGACCATCAGAGTAGAAGTTCATAAACAAATCCAGAAATTATTTCATCTTTAAAATCATTTACAATCAACGAAATATATTCCCAAAATTTGTCTAGACCAGAAGTGATATCGACCCCCTGGAGGGGTTGATGAAATTTTAATGAGGGTCAATAGCCAAATATGCACTGGTGATTGATCAGCATCCCATTGATTACAAATAATTTATTAATAAAATTGATAATTGTTTATTGATATAAAGCTATATCATATAGCAAGGAAAAAATATGAAGTAAATATAAGGGAAAAATACACAAAATATATTTTAAAAACCAATAAAATTTTTTTAAAATATTAATTTTTAATTTGTGATTGTCTATTATTGAAAAGGATTGCATTTCCTCAGAAGATATATGTTATATACAAGCCACTTACAAAATTTAAAAGATTTTAATGTTCACTTCCAAGGCATCGAAAATTTGTGCCAGCATGGATCATAGAACTGCTGCACTGATATCTGATTTTGATATGATACAAGAAGAGTTGATTGCATTGGAGGATGATGTTCAAGCACAGTCTTATTTGAAACACACGGGTATGCTAACTTTTGGAATTTAAAAGTCATCCAAGAGAAATAAAAGTTGTTACTGAACCAGCATTGACTTTTCCCTCTACCTAGTGGAAGCAGGCTTTAGTTAAGTCAATACAGTAATTTACTACAGAAAACAAGAAACCTCTTGAATATTTTTGAACAAGGTGATTTAAGAAGTTAAGCAATTTTATGCCAAATATTAAAAATATTGCATCAATACATCAAGCACAGCCATTACATTAATATCTAACTTTTGTGCAATTAGAATTTGATTTTGTTTCTTAAAAAACTTTATGTTTATAAAATTAAAAATGATAATAGCACAAAATAAAAATGTTTTATTAGATTTGTTTTTTCAAAACTTTTGTTCATATTCTTAGTCTAATTGTTATCTTCAAGTTATTTATATGCAATTATTTGTATTACGATTATAATATACATCATACAACATTGACCTCCTTACATTTTTCTCTATGAAGAACATCATTCTTTTAAAAGGGGGTCGATGCAAGAAAGGGTGGGAATCCCTGGTGTAGACCAAAGGTTAAGGAAAACTATTTCATGTGGCAGCATTGTTCTGAAAGTTGGCAATAAAATCCCAGATGGCAGTGTGGTAAAGCATTGACTGTCTAAAGCTGGATTCAACTTTAGTCTCTTCCTAGAAAATTTGGAAGACTACTTAAAATTGATTCTTCATTCCTCCAGGATGACCAGTCCATAGAATAATGGTGCAGACCAGTTCATAGTGAAATTTCATCATCATCAATACAAAAATATAATATGATTGAACTCTAAACTTTCACATTTTATATAGTATATGAAAGTCAAATAAAAATTTATTTGAATAAAACATTGTTGATTTTTGCTTATCCTAAAAGAATAGTTCTTTAAGCACAATAGGAATTCAAAATTATATCTTCATTAAAATGGGTCTCATTTACACTGTCTTAGCATTAAAATTATCTGGACAGCTCAACTAATTGCTTCTATATATTTTCAGAACATACTATCCTATCTTTCACAATATAAAATATATTTTGATGCTATTTTCTCTGCATTAAAGCAAGCATTTGTAATTTGAATTTTGAATTCAAATATAATCTATATTGGGGAACAGATTTTAAATATTTTCTATATTAATAGCATTCTTATAACTACTTAATTCATAGTATACTATATCTAAATTGCTAATGGAATAAGGATTACAAATGCAGCAAAAACTTTAGCTAGAAATATTTTAAAGATTTTATTTACTTGTAATATTTCTGAAGTACTATTATAAAAAACAGTCAATTTGCAAAATTATTTATGAAACTTTTATAAAAATGATGATTTTCAGATAAATTAAAAATTGACTGATTTCACCAGAAGCAAGTATCAACATAAAATTAACTTGAATATAGTATATGTTTTGTCATCAGATCATCTTTCATTGTAAAACTAGTTATATTATTTATATATTTTCTGAAGTGCAACTTTCATTTTGTTTTCAGTTTTTATATATGCAATAAAATACATTTTAAAGTTAGTTCATTGTGTTTTTTTACAAAGTCGGTCTATAATGGTCCATAGGGTGACTGAGTGTCGGCCACAACTGTGTAGTTAGCATCATCATCATCATCATCGTCGTGAAATAAATTTTTAAAAATAGAGCATTAGCAAATAAAAGTTTTATCGGAAAACTTTTCAAAAGTTAATTTTAATTCAGTTTTTGCACTAATGTAGTTTTATTAATTTTGATTAAATGAAGAAAGTGAAAAGTTTTGTATCAATGATAAATTTCTAGCTTACCAAAAACTAAATTTTGTATAATATGATTTAATGATAATATGCACCTGGTTATATCAGATTACACACTTTAAATACAATGCATTTAAGTGCACATCTTAAAGCGTTAATTTCTTCTAATGTAATATTTATGCACATTAGTCATTTTACTATTGCATATTGGTATAACAATAGAACAGAATATTAAAATTTGGTCAAGGGATAAATATTTTTTTTTAAACTCAAGAATATTAGTCAATTTTTCCATTGTTACAATAGAAAAGATGAACAAATAGCCTATGAAGTCATTCCCTCAACTATATCTCCAAAAGAAATCAGCTATATTTTTGCATGTTACTAATTGAGAAGGACTGCTTAAATGTTACTGTATAAATTTAAATTACAAAAAAGATCTTTACAAATCATTTGCAGTGAGTTTTAAAACATGATTTAGTTTCATTTATTATAAATATATAGTATTTAATTTTCATATAGCTTACCTTGAAACCAGTAGGACACCAATCTACAAACTGAATTGATCTTTTTGTTTTTATGGCAGCAATTGCTGCATTCACATCTTTAGGAACCACATCTCCCCTATAAAGCATACAACATGCCATATATTTGCCATGGCGTGGATCACATTTTACCATTTGGTTTGCAGGCTCAAAGCAAGCATTTGTAATTTCTGCAACAGTCAACTGTTCGTGATATGCCTTTTCAGCAGAAATGACAGGAGCATAAGTGACTAATGGAAAATGTATTCTACAATAGATTTGAAAATTGATTACCACCACAACTACCACCAATTAAATTATTCAAAAATTTAAACCATACCTTGGATATGGTACTAAATTAGTCTGAAATTTACCACCACAATTACCACCAATTAAATTAAATTATTCAAAAATTTAAACCATACCTTGGATATGGTACTAAATTAGTCTGAAATTCTGTCAAATCAACATTCAAGGCTCCATCAAAACGAAGAGAGGCTGTTATGGAAGACACAATTTGACTTATTAATCTATTCAAGTTTGTGTAGGAAGGTCTTTCTATATCCAGATTACGCCGGCATATGTCATAGATGGCTTCATTATCTACCATAAAGGCACAGTCAGAATGTTCTAATGTTGTATGGGTTGTTAAAATTGAGTTGTATGGTTCAACAACTGCAGTGGAAACCTATATTTAAAATAATTTTGAAGTCATTTAAATATTTTTATATGTATCTGAATATTTAAAATCAAATACCTGAGGTGCTGGATAAATGGAAAATTCTAATTTTGATTTTTTTCCATAATCCACAGATAATCTTTCCATCAATAGGGATGTAAAACCAGAACCTGTGCCACCTCCGAAACTATGGAAAATTAAGAATCCTTGAAGTCCAGTGCATTGATCAGCTAGTTTACGAATGCGATCTAAAACAAGATCAACTATTTCCTTTCCAATTGTATAATGTCCCCTGGCATAATTATTGGCAGCATCCTCTTTTCCTGTAATCAGTTGCTCTGGATGATAAAGTTGACGATAGGTTCCGGTACGCACCTCATCTAAAAATATTTAATAGTTTGATAAATATAAAAGTGATATAAACACACAAACATACAAAAAAATTCTGTGAGAAACTTACCAACCACTGTAGGTTCTAAGTCAACAAAAACAGCTCTTGGAACATGCTTTCCAGCTCCAGTTTCACTAAAAAATGTATTGAAGGAATCATCTCCTCCACCCATAGTTTTATCACTAGGCATTTGTCCATCAGGTTGAATGCCATGCTCCAAACAATACAGCTCCCAACAGGCATTGCCAATTTGAACACCAGCTTGGCCAATATGAACACTTATACATTCACGCTAAATAAAAAAATTACATATTACTTTCATTATCTTTAATCATTCAAAACCATATTAAGATCCAAAGATTTGTTAAAACTAGTCTTTAGAAAAATATCAAAATTATTTATTACACAATAAACACAAACACAGTAGGTCTGACTTATGTAGTTAATCCAGCCAAAAAATTGATGCATAAATAAAAAATGGTACAAGTCCAATAATGCCCTAAATTCGACACAGTATACATAAATTACGCATAACAAACAATGATCAAATGAAATTTATGAGCATACTTTTAAGCTAAATAGGAAACATTAAGACCATAAGTAATATTTTTGCAAAAAAGTTGTTTAACGGATTTTTTTGTATTTTATGGAAATTCAAAAAAAGACATCTGCATATCTGAAACGACAAAACCATGCAAGTTCAGGAATCTACTGAACCATATTACAGTATTGAATAATTCATAATTAACATTAAGAATGCAATTTTATACTTCATTATGAATAGGCTATTTCCTACTCTCACTAATCCAGAACAAGAGAAAATTCAACTGGTAGTATAAGTATGAAAATAAAACATGTTATAAGTCTAAATATATAAGATTAATTAATTAATACAGCAAACTTCAAGTAAACTTAAAATCAGAATACCTAAAAGCCAAAATTTATTGAAATGAAACTGAAGATTTGAACAGCAAAACATTTAACAAATGTCAGCATAGATTGCTGATTTGAGTTATGTTTCAAACTGCATTTTGAACAATGTTACCAAAAATTTGATTTCATGTGCAAATTTAAAAAAAAAAAAATTAATTTCATATTGAAAATAGAATGGATTTTAAAATCAAGAATGTTTTCTAAGGATATTTACTGAGAGATAATGTACCAAAAACAATGTCCCAGAAAATCTAGGACAAAATCACTGAATATAAAACACATTTTGTGCAAAATAATCTAGTTAAAAAAACAGCAAGAAAGTTTTGATAGACATAAGGTATAGCACTCAAACTTATCTAGCTATGACAAATTTTTCAAATTATATCCATTTTGTGATAAACTTCTTAGATAGCATTATTGATTTTTCCTTGTCTAATGTCTCAGAATAGCAGTACGTAAAAATCTACGTAAATTTTATATGAAGGAAAACTACTATATTTATATTTAAATGTCTCATGAAATTTTCTTAGAAACAATTATTCTGATCAAAATACTTCAAGTGTCATTCTGAGTTTGATTTGAGACAATTATAAAAAGCAATTATCTATTTAAATATGCTGTATAATTAATCGTTCAAATTCTAATATCGTTTAATTTTAATTGCTAAATTCATGTAATTATAACAAGTAAAATTTTTATTACCATTCCTTTTTTGGTCAAAAAATGCCATACCATATTTAATATAGAAAAAGTATATATTAGCAGCTAAGTTCCAAGTATCAGTCATTTCTATAGTAAACTTAACAGAAATGTTTATGAATAATCATTATTATTTTTATTATTAAAATAACTTTGCTTAGAAATAATCCATCTATAACACAAGATGAACTTAATATACAAGAATTTATAGCAAAACTTTATTCGCTTAGAATATTGTTGTTTGGAAACAGCCCCAATATTAAATTCAAAATGCTATTTAAAAATTATTAAATAAATTTAAAACATCCTTAAATATTACACACATTATATACAGTCTATGATGGGCAGAATAAACTTCCAAGCACATGAATATTTTGTGGCAACTTGGATGCTGCATTTTTAACAAATGATGCTATTCTTAAATCTGATTAACTGAATGAATTGAGAGACCTTTGAAATTAAGTGCTCACATCAGTGTAGAGCTAACTGTTGATGGCCATCAAGTCCAGTTCAGAATAAATTTCCCAAAGGGATTGGACCTGGATTAGATCCCAAAACCCATTGGATGATTGATAGTTCTAGTTGGCCAATCTAGCCATAAAAGAACAAAATTTGACTAAATTAAAATATTCATATTACGACCAGTAATTCAACCAAATTATTTTTAATTTGAAAAATATAGTCATCATATTCCTAATTCATAGCCCCAAAATCTCACCTGATTTTAGTCAAAAACATTAAAAATCCATCAAATTTTATTGACAGTCTTACGAGTACAGCTTTTCAACCAATATGAAGGAATATTTTTCTCCATATAAAGCATTCAAATATTTTAGCAAATGAAAGCTTTTAAAAATTTTCTCAATACAGAAAATTTAGTAGTATCCCCCTTTGAAGCAGAATTCCCAGCTGCATAATTTTTGCACATCAATACAATGATTGCTCTAAGATCCCAAAATTTCAGCATTCTAGGCTGTACAGTATGCAAATTTGAGTAGCCAGAAATACATGATTTATGAAGTGTTTAATATATAGATTATAAACTAAAAATGCATAGTATAACAGCAAAGCTAGCATATTAAAAATACTAAATTTATTAAACTATTACTGCTTTATATCAGTTTTAATTTTTAATTGTCAATTTTTGTAGTTCTAATTTACATGAAATCCTAATGTACAGACATTGTGCTTGGTGATAATTTGCAAATGTTTAAGCAGTGTTTCTAGTAACATTAAATTCAATGTCTAGAATAAAAAAATTATATAACTGGTATATCTAAAATTAAGTGAAATCTCTTAAATATTTATCGAAATAAATTCTCAATTACAATAAGAAATATTCCACCGAATTTTTTAGTTAAATACTATTAGTCAACTGCTAAAAAACATTAAATATGAAATCATCTGTGCTTGATTAATCATGTGCATTTTCCTGATACAACACCTGTACTATTATATAATTATGAACCATTGTATATGAAATAGTACAACTGGATAATTGGATCCAAGTACTGTAAAATCAAGTCAAAACATTTTACATTAGAAAATTAAAATATATTTTGAAAGCTACATTTAATATTGTAATCCTATAGATTTTAAAATGGAAAAAAAAAAATTAGATTATTGAATCTTCTTTATTTTACAAAATGAATACAATACAATTGAATACAATCAGATTGCAATTAAATACAAAATAAATTTAGATTTAAAATGCAGTGTAATTTGCAATATATTAAAGCTGCTTATATTAAATATTTATCAATTTCTTGTCTATAGAGAGAACACTCAAAGTCGCCAGTTTATTTGAAAGAAAACCTAAAACACTGAAAAAGTTCATGCAGAGCTTACATTCTTGAGATATTTCAAATTAAATTTTATCAAGAAATAAATTACATTAAATCAGTGTTTCTCAAACGGTGCACTCTGAAAAGTAGCCAGGTGCACCCCAAGCAAATGAAAATAATTTATGGATTTTTATATATATAAAAAAAAATCTGCATTTTTAAAAGCTACAGATAGGAACGTGGCTACCATGTCTGAGTCAAGTCTATTTCGTTTGATATTTTAAACTGGATGCTCATTTTCCTATTTTGTAGTTTTATGGCTAATTTAAATTGCATTTTTAAAAGCTCTGGATAGGAACGTGGCTACCATGTCTGAGTCAAGTCTTTTTCGTTTGATATTTTAAACTGGATGCTCATTTTCCTATTTTGTAGTTTTATGGCTAATTTTATTTAATTGAAATTTAAAATGCACCTCAGAGTTTAAATTACTATACAAATGCACCCTGATTTAAAAAAGTGGAAACACTGCATTAAATGAATATCTGGAAAACCAACTTGGAACAAATTTAACTAATACATTTGATATTTTCTAAATTTATTCATTCTTAGAGTAGCTAAAATCTTTAATGATTTTAATCTTAAGTCCTGATCTGATATTAAGTAAGTTGTCCCTCGAATTATTATTATTATACATAAATAAGAACGAAAGGTTTATATCAAATTATTATAGTTAGATATTAAATAACAGAATGTTAACATTCAAAATTAGACAGTTTGATAGATATAGAATTAAACATATGCTGATGGATTAACCTATATGCAAAATTCAAATGTACAATATATCAATTATTATACAATAAAAAAAAATATGACAAGTATAATCTCTGCAATACAATCATGAAAAATGCATTAAAAAAGGGGAAAAAGTTATAATTTTCCTGACCACTCACAGTAATTACCAAATATAATTTTGCCAATGCAGATACATCCAGCGTAACAGCTCCCAGAAGTTAATTGCACAACAAATTATTCATCTTCAGTAATATTTTTAACAATGAGAATATTTAAAAATTAGTTTGATAGATATAGAATTAAACATATGCTGATGGATTACTATATGCAAAATTCAAATGTACAATATATCAAAATTATACAATACAAAAAAAATATGACAAGTATAATCTCTGCAATACAATCATGAAAAGTGCATTAAAAAATCTATGAAAATGCCATTAAAAACATTTTTTTTTTTTACAAATATACAAGGGGGAAAGAGTTATAATTTTCCTGACCACTCGCAGTAATTACCAAATAAAATTTTGCCAATGCAGATACATCCAGCATAACAGCTACAAGAAGTTAATTGCACAACAAATTATTCATCTTCAGTAATATTTTTAACAATGAGAATATTTTTTGAAAGGATGATTCATTTGGTTGCCATGATGACTCATTAGGGAGAGTACAGTAAGGATTAAATGGATTCTTTTTATAATAAATGCTGTACATATATCTAATTTGTAATTCAAGAATAAGATTAAATATTCTTTGGTTATATATTTTAGATTGTGTTTCATTCCTTAAAATATTTGTATGAAAAAAGTCCTTCAAATGTTTGTTTTATATGGCAAATTTCTTTTTACACAATTCATCTGTTTGAAATTTTTATACTGAAAAAAGATAGCGAAAATTTTAGTGTACACAGTTAGAAAAATAAAGTTGTTGTGTTATGTATTTAATGATTTTCCTATCAAAATGCTCAGATGAATGTTGAAAATGCCTCTATAGATAGCGAAAATTTTAATGTACACAGTTAGAAAAATAAAGTTGTTATGTATTTAATGATTTTCCTATCAAAATGCTCAGATGAATGTTGAAAATGCCTCTATGAAAAATTAAGTACTTCTAGTATAAGAATTAGAAAATTTAAAATTATTCAAACAAAAAATGGGCAGAAAAATACAAACAGATGAAAATTTCTTTACATAATACATCTTTACCAGTAAGTAGAGATAAGACATTAATAATTCTTGGAATAGAAACTTTGATAAACTAAATATTCAGGTGGTCAATTTTAAATTTAAAATGGTACATCCAATCATTTCAATTTCCTCAATTTATCCTTAGATTGGATATTCATTTTAACTTCATCTAACCCAGGGGTCGGCAAACTGCGGCTCGCAAGCCACATGCAGCTCTTTGAGTTCATCTAACCCAGGGGTCGGCAAACTGCGGCTCGCAAGCCACATGTGGCTCTTTGGGTAAGTGTATGTGGCTCTGAAGTAAAATTGAAAATAAAACTATCATAATTTCATTTATCAAATTTTTAAGTAATTTTATTCACATAATGGTGATTTTATTTGTTTTACAGGTCTTGCAAAACTTCGTGGCACTAAACAAACGAAATGTGATGTCAGGGAGAGGAAAGCAAGTGTGGAGTTTTTTTTTGTATTTTTAAGTCCCTTTCCAATCAGTGAGATTACTAAGGTGTGGGACCAGTTGAGCGAAGTGTGATGTCAGGGAGAGGAAAGCGAGTGTGGAGTTTTTTTTTTTTTGTATTTTTAAGTCCCTTTCCAATCAGTGAGATTACTAAGGAGTGGGACCAGTTCCAGCCACGGGCTGCACCCACACCCATGGAGGTGGACCCCCGGATGATGAAGAACAGGGTTCGCTGGGCCGGACCCTGGTCCTCCTGCATGACGCCAACACGTTACCACTTTGCCATCCGGTCGCTAATGTGGAGAGGGAGTAGAGTTGGTTGAGCACATGATAGGCAGGGAGTCAACCAAAGTGACTAATAATGCTAGTAAGTGAGCGCATGGGTGCTCTCTACTGGGCAACGCAACACTGGCCAGTAGAGATCTTGGTAGAGACTAAAGACAACGAGCCTTGTTCAGTAGAGAGCGCCATGTAAAAATATATTTATGGCTCTCGAATAATTTTTAAATTGTTGTGATGCTAGTAAGTGAGCGCATGGGTGCTCTCTACTGGGCAACTCAACATTGGCCAGTAGAGATCTTGGTAGAGACAACGAGCCTTGTTCAGTAGAGAGTGCCATGTAAAAATATATTTATGGCTCTCGAATAATTTTTAAATTGTTGTGAAGAATTGGTTTGGCTCTTCCGTCTCAAAAGTTTGCCAACCCCTGATCTAACCTAATAGAGATAAAGGCCATAATCCTGCATTGAAGTTTTTTTCCAAATATCAGATGATTATTTTTTTTATATCTGAAAAGATTAAAACAGATGAATGATTATGATGCATAATTATTTTCGAGTTCTTAACAATTATCTAGCAATTTGGAGGCATGAATTGATATAAAAGTGAAGATAAAACTGCATATAATGAATGCACAGCAAAAAAGACTTATGATGCATGATTTTTTATTGGGAATTTATGGAAAATTAGAAAAAATTATTTATTATTAATCGAATTACATATTAAAATTAAATCCTGGAGAATGCTGTTCCATCACCATCATCTTATTCGTATGTTAAAATAAGAATTGATTCAAATGCGATAGAAAAGTCTGGGATTGATTGATTCGGAAATTGTTGCAATGCATTTCGATTATCCGCAACGACTAGCTACGTCAGAATTATGATTTGTCGCATTCATTATGATGAAAAGACGCATAGAGCAATTTTATTTTTTTCCCCCCCCACAATTTTCTGAATTCATCAGCCGGAAATGCGCAACATCCGGTTTAATTATTTTCACGTATTTCTTGAAAAGTATCGAAAATCCGAGTATTTTATCAAGAAAAATTATGCTAAAATGATATCCAACGAGTGTTTTCTTCTTTTTTTTTTTGACGCATCGAGAAAGGATAGGTCGACAGCCTGGTGACGCTCCACGGAATGCAGGCAACAGAACAAATATGGTAAAGCCGGTCATCCGCATCCCGATGACTCATCTGTCTGGCGCTGACTAGACAAGGGCCACTGCCTTTTTTTTCCTCTTAAAAATTAAAAAATTGCTAGAAAAAAGAATTTTAAAAAGGAATACGGGAGCAATTTTAATGCAAATCTGACTAAAATGACAATAAAAATAATCCTAAACAGCACCTTTGTGCCGGCAACCATCGGCCACGTCAGCGTGGGCGAGGTCAAGATAACTGCAGTAAAATTAGTGTTAATTTTACTACTAAAACTAGACAAAGGACAAAAATACGGTAGGAATGGAAGAAGTTTGAAAGACTAACTCACCATTTCTGATTGTTGGATACGGAGAGAATAAACGAGAGAGAGAATATGAGCTCGTGGCGACAACCAAGCGACGATTCCTTCCACGAACGGCTAGTGAAGCGCTGTGGCGAAACACCCCTTTTATATAGCCGGAATCCGAGACTTCCGATTGGCCGCAATCCCGGTTGACGTCATCGTTCCTAGCTAGATTGCAACGTTTTTCAGAAATATCGATCTTGATCTTGACGTCACCAAAAATTTTCTTTCATACCGATCGAAACTACTGAATTGGATAATTGCCATAGGAAATAAGAGCGAAAAAATAAAAAGCTACAGACTATTAAACACGAATAAAAAATATATTTATCAGATTTTAAGAAACTCGTAATGAGTCATGCCATTGTGACTTGACTTTAAAATACTTGATATCATTCTACATCCCCATGGAATTTTAATATCAAATAATACATTTATTTAAACCATTCTGTTCCAAAAATTGAATTTAGATTATGGCCTTATATATATATAAAAATATTTTTCTAAACTATGGTAACTATGAGTCCATCATTGATCCCTCTCACTATATTTTATGCTACAGTTCATTTGTGTCATACAAGATATAAGTTTTTCGTGTCATCCTGCAGGTCTAATGGATCCGAGTTTAATGGAGCGTTTCGGTTGGCCAAATACTATAAAATGCCAAATCTTATTTTTGATAGTTTCTATATTTTCTCGGTTAAATTTAGATAAACCTGTTTTCGCGAAACATCTTGATGGACGATCTCGAACCTCTCGAGTCCACCAACTTTACTTAAAAAATGCGAGCGTTATGCGTTAAAGAATAAAAAAATCTTCGAAATTTAAGAGAGAAAAATTCTAGATAAGATTATTTTTATCGAATATTACTAATTTTTTTGATAAGATTATATAAATAAATAAGCAATCTTTAATAAAAATGGGAGTTCACAGTTTACTGAAGTTTGAGATACGCTGATTTAGATATAATTTTAAGAAGTTTTTCTTCACATTAAAGGTCTTTTGATGCTTCTTTTATGAGTTGAAGACTCGTTTATTACCATTATTGATGTCGTAAAATAAAAGTTTACAGATGACAAAGTTCTGAGAAGAGTGGGATGAGCACAATCAGTGTTTCTTTCTCCTTAAAGAAAGTACAAGTATTGATTAAAACTAGTAAATAATGTAAAATTGGCATAAGGAAAAAAAAAGTTCTTTATAGAATCATAGATCTTGGCCAATTTTTTTTTTATTTTTTTGACATTTTCTTTCATAAATGGAATAGGTGTATGAATTAAGTTTGTCTGTTGTCAGCACGATAGTTGGCGTGATTTAAATATTATCTGATTTGAATGAAATTCATATATTTTCTTGGAAGTCGAAAGAGAACCAAGGTTATTGAAAATGATCGATTAGAAGAGAATATTGCTGACGACATAAGAATATTGCTGATTATATTCTAGATGCTGTCTAGCCTGCTTTCAGTAAAATTACTAACAATCTCACTATTATATACACCTGTATATACAGGATGTGTATGTTGTTTTCGGCACTAGATGGCAGTAGTTACTAACCATTCCCAAGTTATACTCACCTTGGGTTATACGCATGGTTATACCTGTTTTGTATGCAGACATTTTTATTAATACTGTATCTTTTAATTATTATAATGGCCGGAATAAATATTTGATTATATGTATTTACCATTGCATAATAGTATTTTATTATTATTTTTTTTTTCAAATTAATAATTGTACTCTTTAATTTTCAAATTTATGACCGAAATATATTTAAATTTTTAAAATTAGCTTTAAAGATCATCAAATTAATAATTTTCAAATTTATGACCGAAATATATTTAAATTTTTAAAATTAGCTTTAAAGATCACAGAAGAAGAACAGAAAAAGATATTTTTAGTAAATTGTGTCCATAACCTGTACCAGTCAAATTCATAGAATGGATATCATTGGGATGAATGTCCAATGGTACCTAAGCAATCGTTAAACGTGTTCAATATGACAGACCGGATCTTCTATGAAGCGAATTATTATAAATTAGGATAACTTTCTAAATTTAATAGTAGCTACTTAGTTGATGATTTAAAAAAGCAATAAGTTGAACAACACCTAAGCAATCGTTAAACGTGTTCAATGTGACAGATCGGATCTTCTATGAAGCGAATTATTATAAATTAGGATACTTTCTAAATTTAATAGTAGCTACTTAGTTGATGATTTAAAAAAGCAATAAGTTGAACAACGCAGTATCTAAATTATAAAGGTGGTACATATCATGGTGGAAGAAGAAAAATGGGGTATTGCGCATCTCATTACAAATGCGTGACGTCAATGACATCAACTGGCACCCAACCACTGACCCAACTTAGAAAGCAGCACTACTACTGCTGCAAACATGACATTTCTTGTGTTCTAAGCTCATTTTGATATCTTTTCTTTCACTTTCAAATAAAGGAGAATAACTTAAGATCTACTATATCTTTATTTAATATTTTAAATTTAAAATCAATTTAAAAGTAGTTTAAAATCAGCACAAATACAGGAATACCTCGATTATCGCGGTTAATGTTGCCACGAAAAATACCGCAATAATCGAATCCGCGATAATCGGGATAAATAATGCATGTAAAATGGGTGATCGTTGCCAAGGATTTTTCAAATATATTAATTAAATTTTATGTATAAGGTAAAAAAAAAAATATGTTGAGCGTGCTAATCTTCTAAGTTGTTCACTCTACGTTTCTTCTTGATAGCTATAGCCTTGATATCATCCTTGTTTCCTTTAGCATTCACTGTAGGGGTAAATAAGAAGAGAAATAAATATCCACATGTACTTCAAGTAGAAGTGGATAGTAACTGGTGAATGGTGAGCAGGCACTATCGGATAAAAACGAAGGGCTACTTGGAGAGTGGCGACTCAAACTAAATGTAATTCTGGTTGCATATGTAGTGGGCTACATCTCGCGGCCGCAATAATTCGAATTTGAGAGCAATAATTCGAATTTTGGTATCAAATTATAAACCGCGATAAATCGAGAATCGCAATAATCGAAACCGCGATAATCGAGGTATTCCTGTATTAACATAAAAAATTTTTAATATCAATATATCAAGTAACAAACTTTAATAACTTTTTTTCGTTTTTTCTGATTTACATTTAATATTGTTTTTTTATTTAACTCTCTTATTCGAATGTAAGTTCTTACTTTTATTAAACGAACTATAACTTTATAAGGAATGTAAATATTAAAAAATTTTCTAGTTTGGATACAATTAATTTGGACACCTTTTGAATCAGAAATTTTTCACATTTATTTTAGTTCCATGAAAGTTATGACCCACAGTTTCATTCAGGACAGTTTGATTTATTTTTCTATACATTTACTTTATCATCTATAATTCCCTATTCTTCATTCTAGCTTCATTTTTCGAATATTTAACATTCTTCTTTAACTGTGATATTTTTTCATTCAATTCTCTTCTGATAATTCTTCTGTGGCAGTATCATTCTTCTCAACGATATATTCATTCTTCTCCTCCATTCTTATTTTTACATTTCTGTGCGTTGTTTCAGTACTATAACAAAATTACATTTCAGTTTTTGCTTCATCAGCTAGAAATAATTCATTAATTAATGTTCTTTTGGCTCTTTTAATTCTTCTTTCAGCACGGGAAGTTTTTTGATTAAAGGCACACACACACACTATTATTTTTTTATTCAGAATTATTTGTCGATGAGCTGCGAACTACTTTACTATTTGGCAAGTGTAATGTAGGAACAGCATCATTTTTCAATTTTCTAACTCTGTTTAATGAGTACTTTAATAACATTTGTTGAAGTGATTTTACACAGTCATCTATTTTTAAATGAATAGAACAAATACGAGCAAAAATAATAAAAGCATAATTTTACTTTAAATTATACTAACATTGGCAATCACCTAGTTTACGTTCGTAAAATAAAAAGCAAAAAGGCGAATGAAGATTATTTGTAGTCGAAATATTCGATTACAGATAATTTTCACTCGTTTTTTTTTATTTTACGAAAGTCATCTAACATTTAGCAAAAATAATAAAAGCATAATTTTACTTTAAATTATACTAACATTGGCAATCACCTAGTTTACGTTCGTAAAATAAAAAGCAAAAAGGCGATTACAGATAATTTTCACTCGTTTTTTTTTACGAAAGTCATCTAACATTTATTTTATCCTTGTCCTTACATATTTTCAAGTTGAATTTATCATTTCTCTTACATGACTGAAGCCTAATTGCATACAAACGTCCATCTTTGGAAACTATGCATCTCTACTATGATTGGAACACTCCAAAACAGTACAGATCACTATTTTGTCTTTTATTTACTAAAAATCGCCGTAAAACTTGCCGCAATACTAAAAACAATCACATAACTCAAGCACACAACTAGCTGTTATCACTGAACTGGGTTCCAGGTGACGTCAGATGCACAGATCATACATAAATCAGTCATGCTTTTACCCCACCTTTCTTCTTCCACCATGGTACATATCCAATTATCGCAATCTTTTCAATACAGTAGATCAGCGTTGGCCAGCCTCTGATGGGCTCTATAAGTGGCCTCCGCCAGGTATAGTATATCCCTCGTGAGATATGGCGGCTTAACCTAACCTAACCGAATTTATGCAAATATATTATTTCTTTGTATGATCTGTTTTTTTACCTACAATCTTTGAAATTGTGTTTTTGAAAAAAAAAATTGTTAGGAAACAAGTGGATACATTATTTCTTTGTATGATCTGTTTTTTACCTACAATCTTTGAAATTGTGTTTTTGAAAAAAAAAATTGTTAGGAAACAAACTTGTTTTGCCCCGCCACATAGTATTCTACTTGAATGGAGTGTGGCGTCATCTGACAAAAAAAAATATTTATTCTACATAATAAGCTGGCTTCATTTTATATCATAGATTTTAATGATGAAATGGATGCATTATATTTTTTTAAAACAAGCTATATTTTTTTCAGTTAATATATTTTTTGGATAGAGGTTAGGTTAATTATATAACGCCGCCATATCCTCATGGGATATACTGTATCTGGCAGAAGCCACTTGTAGAGCCCATCACAGGCTGGCCAACACCCGTGATGGGGTCAACCGGATGGTTGAAGGATGGGGTTCAACGGGCCGGGCCCGGACCCCTCCTGAAAAACTGGAGGGGTGGGACCCGGATCCTCAAGGGTGGTAAGCCAAAGCTTTACCACGCAGCCATCCGTGCCGACTTTTGGATAGAGAATATTATGCTTGTGTACTTTACATATCTCTTACAGATGTTCTTGATTGATATTCTATACGTTAAAACATTAGGATATCAATCAAGAACATATAAAATTGATATAATAGAATATCAATCAAGAACATCTGTAATGTTTTCGATTGGAATTCTATTATATTATCATTTTAATTCATTATTTTTTGATAATATTATATTTTCTTGATAATCTGTTATGTTATATTGTAACTTTGCTACATCAGTTTACAAAACTGATACCAGTCATTCCACGTCACGTCAAGTAATTTTGAAGAACTTCAAGACTCAAAACTGAAAAATCATTATTTTTTGTAGCTCAAAATCTGCTCTTTTTAATGGTAGTAGAAAAAATTAAATTCATTACATCAAACACTGAGATATTTGCTCTCAAACGTTGGTCTAAATTCACCAATGATCTTATGATCTTGATGACAAAACTTTTGAATATAGTCGAAAAATGAACAAGTTTCTTCAGCAAAGCTTTCAGAGTGCTAGATATTATGATCATGCAACAATCATATTTGAAACTGAAAATTATTACTGATTGAATTTGCATAAAAACTTTTGAATATAGTCGAAAAATGAACAAGCTTCTTCAGCAAAGCTTTCAGAGTGCTAGGTATTATGATCATGCAACAATCATATTTGAAACTGAAAATTATTACTGATTGAATTTGCATTTCACAGATGATCTGTAAAAATAGATGATGGCCCTGGTGCCTCAATCACACCAAGGCCATAATCTATTTCTTGAACTGAAATCTTGCTTAGCTTTCTCTGAAACCTGTATATTTTCACTAAGTTTCAGCAAAACTAAAGATGATCGAACAGGATCTCCTAGATCACTTGACGTGGAATAACCCATATATTATTTGATTTGATGGATATTTTGCATTTGATACTCCAAAATTTAATCGAATAAAATGTTTTAAGTTTTTCATTCGTCTTATGACAAATTATTAGATTATTTTTATATATGTAAAATCTCAAATATTCTTTCATAACATTATTTGATTTGATGGATATTTTGCATTTGATACTCCAAAATTGAATCGAATAAAATGTTTTAAGTTTTTCATTCCAGTCTTATGACAAATTATTAGATTATTTTTATATATGTAAAATCTCAAATATTCTTTCATAGTTTGAATATTATAGAATATAGAGACGCCTCACCTTTCCACTCCTCTTTTCCCTTTCATTCCTCTCCTGCTTTGCCTCTTTTTCTCGTAGAACATAAAGTTCATTATCTTAAAGATATATCTTTAAGGATCTACATTCATGAACTAGCAGTTTTACTAAATGTATCTTGTAGTTGGTGGGACTACACTGTGTCTCTGTACTCACTATGCTGACAGGATCATCATCTGGTATTTAATCGGATGTTGCATTTGCATTTGCTTGTGTATATACGTGTATATGCATGTGAGATATAGGATTTGTTTTCAATTTAATCTAAATGAATGAATGGACATTAGAGAAGCATCCGTTTCGATAATATTTTAGATGAAAACGTGTAGATCGATTCCTAGCTTCATTCGAAAATAGCGTACAACGAATTATTTTTTCGTATCAAAAACAATATCCATGTCCTCAAACACACGGATCGAAACGAGAAAATTATTTGCATTATTCTTGGAACGGAAACAGCAATGGTTGGCAGCAGTGGCCTGCAAAAATTTTCCGATCCAACCAGTCGACAGTCTATGTGCTGCAGCAAATGCAGAGATTTTTGAAATGGATGTTTACGAATATTCTATTAGACAATCGGAGTTAAGCAGATAATCTTCTTCATACTATGCACACCTATCAGCGTAGCAAACTCATCTAAATACAATTATCTGTCAATGTCATCCCTCGATTCTCTCTTTACCATCGTTTCCGAGATATTGCGGCATTTTCTGTTATATTTTAATCCTTTTAACTGAAAATGCTGTTTTCACTTAACGAACGAGCGAAAAATCGTCGAGACAAAATTGAATTATGTTAGTCTATGTTGTCGCGAGACATCGCAACAACTTAGGGCTGTCACTGTAGAATCTTGCTCTAAAATCACTGCTAAATATTCCAAAAAACGTGTAAATTTAAAGTATTAAATTTACACGTTTTCTGGAATATTTTTAAAAATGTCAAACAGCAATCGAAGGAAATATTTCGAATGTCGAAATAAAGGAAAAAAAAAAATTTTATAATTGTCGCTACCAAGTTTCGACCATGGTTTCGATAATGAATGCGTTCATAAACAATTGAGTGCTGGGGAAGATGGCATGATGTGACATCCCAAACGCATTCGGAGAATACAGTCAGAACCTAGAAAAGAAGGCCGAATTGGCCGCGTGGAAACGCTTCGCTTTCAACTCTAGAGGGCCCGGGTTCGAATCTCGAAACCCTTGAAATTATTTATCATGGAGTCCGGGCCCGGCCCATCGATCCCCGTCCTCTACAATCCGGCTGAACCCTCCGCAGGGGTGGGCAGCTTGTGGAAGGGCTTGTTTCGTCCCACCACATAGTGTCCTACCAGAATGGAGTGTAGCGTCACCTGTTAAAAAGACAAAAATGACTTAGGAAAGAAATTAGAAAACTTAAAGGTAAGCTGGAAATCGGTACTCTTAATTAACGAAGAATATGATCATTTGTGAAATTGAAATTAAGCGCCAGGCATGCAATCCATTAGTTTCAAATGGTGCATGCAGTTTGCACCATTTGAAAGTAATGGATTGCATGCCAGCGAGACCAGGCACAATTGGCACAAAACCAATTGTGCCTGGTCTCGCTGGAGTGTGCGAAGCGATGCATCTCGTTCCGTGCTCCATTAACTATGCCGGCCTAGATGCCTCTATATCTCATTAATTTTTAAGCTTTGACCCTAGACCACAGCAATATTTTTCATGTTTCGATACCCGTTTCGATCGGTTCCATTCTTGCCAGATTTTACAATATCGACAATTGTATCTCTTTGATTTTTAGCCAAACGTTGCCCTTTAGTAAGTTTCAAGAAATCACATTTATCAATCGTCCTAGATTGATCATCGATATATGCCCCCTTCACTTGTTTCCATATGTACTATCTTATGCAATCTGTACCACTGGGAACCAATTACTTTTCTTATATCATCTCTCTATTGTTTGTATTCCATACAAAGATATCTTTTCCTTCGCCTTGGTTGACACACTGTAATTTTCTTTGTCCATCGGTTATCGGTGTATCTTGCTATGTGGCTTGCCCAATGCCACATACTGCTTCTAACTGCCAACAGTACGTATTCTACTTTAGTTATTCTGTTAACCATGTGTTGGTCTTGCGGTCCCTTCTGGTGAATCCTAACATGCATCTTTCCATGCTTCTTTGAATTATTGCTAGTTTCTCTTTCGTTTTCTTTGTAAGAGTCCATGTTTCATAGCCACAGGTCATTACTGATAAGTATGATCACGTTACTTTTAAGACATATCGGTATCTTATTATCCATTAGGAAGTTACTGTATCGGCACGTCATCCCAACTGCATCCTAAGCTGAATTTCTCGCATCTGTTCTACTTCGGTTGTGATTACTCATCCTAAGTATTTGTATTCTTCCATCCTTTTGAATTGTCTGGCCTTCTATCGTCACTGGCTATGGTTTACTTCTGTGTTGAACATTATTTTTATCTTCTCGTAGTTCATTTTCATCCTATTTTCTCGCTTTCTGTCTTTAGGTCACTTAGCATTTCCTGTAGTTCATTTAGTGTTTGAGAGAACAGTATGTCTTCTGCAAATCTCAGGTGGTTGAGAAACTCTCCATTGTGTTCTCATTTCTTTAATGTTGCAAAACATGAACGTCGAGTAAAGCATTTACAAAATCATAATTCAGGTTTGTACCTGAAATTTGATGGTTAAAACTCTAGAATTTAGAGCATCCGCTAGCAATCAAATAAGCAAATCAATACAACTATAAAAGCAACGTATGGAGTTATAAAGATGAAGGTAAACTTCTCTAGGTAATCTGTTCGCATGATAATTGCTGATAGTAAATCTCTCTGAGCATAAGATAGTTTACGAATTTGTCATACAAATATGTAAATGTTATTCACAAATAAAAGAAATGTCTTAAAACTAAAAATGTATTTTCATTAAATGCATGATTCATTGCTTTCAGAAAGTTTATATTCACGGAAAACATGCAAAATAAAAATAAAGTACGATATACAGTACAGGTAGACAATCGATTTTCCAGCATGAGCATAGTCGCCATCTTTTATAATCCAAATAAAATTACGATAAAGAAATAAGCAAGTATGATTTAGCCTCTATATTTTATACTCATTTTACATTAATTTAATGATTAAGAGTCTATCAATCCACAATGAATTAAATACAGAAAGATGTATGACTAGTGGCTCAGAAGTGTATTGGTGATGGACCATTAGAACATCATTTCACTCTATTTGGATAACCCAGCAAATCTCAGAAGCCAAAAGTGCCAAAATTAAATTATCAATCCTTATAAGAATCGCTATCATTAGCCATACTAATATCTATATAAATTAATATTACTATTAGAACTACAAACGTGGATTAATTATTTCTTTAAGAGCAAGCAAAAAACTAATATTGCGTGTCACTGTTCATGGTCAAAGTTCGATTTTTAAACGTAAATATTTACTTTATTTAACTCTCAATAATTGGATAGGAGCAAGACAGATTTATGCTTGAAATTCGAAGTTACAGAAATTAGACACACCCGATTTAAATAGAATATTGGAGACCGAAAACGAAGGTAAGAACATTAACAATCTTTAATTTTGGAGCGCGAATTAAATGCTAAATTTTTTACTAAGATAAATATTTTAGATGTTTTCGAATATGAAGCAGACTCCGGTAGTAAATATCGAATTGAATCCAGAAGAGAGAAACGAGAAAAGGCAGCTGAATTGGAAAATGTTATCAAAAAGTATGAATATTGTAGGACTTAAAATGGGAAAAAGAAATATGGGTTGCTATAGCATATTAATATTAATTCTAATGAAACATTACATTTTGTATAATGTCATCAAATCGATCATGCTTATGGAGAGTAATTGGTCTCTACATTCGAAATTAAAAACAATATTTTTGAATTTCATTTTAATAAATGCCACGATTTCGTATTATCATTTCATATTCACCAACGAAAAAATGATATCCGAATTAAACAATTTAATTTCCGCATATCCATTTAACCATTCTAACAGAACTCCAATCAAACATCTTTCAATCAAAGTGATTATTATTTGGATTAATCATCTGATATTTGGTACTCTTAACCAAATATTCTTTTCTATCGATAAAAGTTTGAGTTTTAGAAACGCACGAGTTATCTTTGGAAACAAAATTACAGGATCATTTCTGGTAGGAATGAATGTTATTACCAGAATTATATTTGTTTTTTGTTTTATGCTGCCAGCGAGTTTTTTATATCTTTATTTCGCGACTGTTTGCCGTGAGATAGAAAATTCTTTCAATCTGCTATTAGAAAAATTAAATACTTGTGCTGATATATCAAAGGAAGTACATCATATTCCAGAGATGTACATGAAGATGAAGAGAGTAGCGGATGCGGTTGAAAAAATTTATTCTCCGATTTTATTTTCTTGGACAATTATAATAGGATGCAGTTTGACGGTTAGTCTTTCTAATTTCTTTATTCCTCCCGTGTCATTCAACTTATACGATATCTTTCTCTTTATATGTTTTGGATTATTTCAATTCCTTCTGTTTGCTGATATATGTTTTTCTGCTTCGCGTATAACCGATGCTGCACAAGATGTTTCAACAATTTTATATGAAGCTTCGTTATCTTGTAACGATAATTCTGCAAAGAAATTTGCTTGCAGATTTTCTTCTAAATGCTTAGAACAATTGCCTACATTTTCTGCTTGGAAATTTTTTCCTGTCAATCGGCAACTCCTACTGTCAATTATTGGAATTGCCATCTCTTACACAGTGGTAGCTTCGCAATTTAGTGGAATTAAATAATTCCCAGTAGCAATTTGAAAATTAATGTAGATATTAACCTGAAATTTTCAATAACATCACACCATAACGTGAATGTTTTGATAAGCTTTCTAACTTAATAAGATGCAAAATATTATTCTTCTATTATTATGGATTATCTCATAATTCCCAGCCCCTGGTTTACGTTTAGACTGACCAGATCCGGCGACCTTGGTCACCTGGCTTGCTGTCGAAGAAACACTCTAGAAGGCCAAGCTCTGCCATCATGTCTGTTTTTTCAGGGATCCCAGGGGTGGTCCTATATATATGGACAGTGTGAAAAATGACTTCTGCTGTATTTCCTGTATACTTTTTTGTTTATATTTGAATAAAACATGAAATCATTTGTCTCACACTTATAGTACACCATAAACTTATTCTGATATCATTAGGGTTCCTTATGTTTTCGCAAACAGCTGTTTCCTGGTGGACCTATAGTTACGAGCTATTCTGATATCATTAGTGTTCCTTATGTTTTCGCAAACAGTTGTTTCCTGGTGGACCTATAGTTATGAGCAGCAGTGTATTAGCTCTCTAATAATTGCACATTTTCTAAGGAATTAAACACATATTAAGAGATAGGTACTTTATAAAAAACACTCAAAAGGGTCGGTGAAAAATGCCCCACAAGAATCACTTTAAAAAACCAACATAATAACTATAAAAAATGACAATAATATTACAAAACTAAATTTAAACCACTTAAAGGTCCTATTTCTGTCGTCGGATTCGGAAACGCCCACACATATTACATACATTGTCGTACATTGTGCAATCTTCATGTAACCATTTCTTACAGTCGATGCATTGAATCCAGTCAACATTTTTTGTTGTGTTATTGTAGTCTTCCAAGCATTCTACGCAAAGATTTTCTTCCGTATCTTCCTCTTCTTCATCTGATACAGCTAACTCTATATCTTCCTCTTGCGATTCAGAAGATGATGAGGATTGTCTCTTCTTTTTTTTAGTCAGTTTTTTCGCTGTTGTTCCCGCTCGTTTCCTGTTTTTTTTTTTTTCCTTTTTGTTGAGTTTTCTGTTTTTGTTTTTGTTGAGCTTTTTTCGAAATAAATTCAGGAGAAGTGAATATTGTTGTTTTTCGCTTTTTAGACGATGCTTGATATTTAAGTATGACAGGAATAGGTCGGATTTCTTTTAATATTTTTGTTGGTGTATCTTTGGTACTAACTACCAAAGATACACCAACTACCCATAATCTAAAACAATAAAAACTTATATTAATAAAAATATTAGACTTACAAAAGTGAGACATATTTCACTTTAAAATACGGGGCGTATTTTTGCAAAGTACAGGCAAATACGCCCCACTGCTTGCCGAAACAAACCGGTTTAAACTTGTCGAAAACACCGTTTGCACTGACTTGTGAGTAGCTAACATACCAAAGTAAAAGTTAGAATCAATTCACTTTATCAACTGTTTTAACTTCTATACGATAAAATGTACATAATAAAACTCATCAACTCAAGTAGTGAATAAATCCAAACAGATTTTTCAACAAAATCAATTTTTTTTTCACAAGAATGCTCTGGACGCCGCCACTCCCATTTAAATATGTACTCGTACTGCCATATGTCGGATGCAAAGCGCACTAGCTCAACCGAGCGTTAGGTGACGTTGCACGTAAAGTGGGGCGTATTTGCTGATGGGGCATATTCCACGGTTTTACCCCATAAAATTAAAATTTTTTTTTTAAATTTTTCTTTTCTTAATAACAGTAAAACCTCGATTTTACGGACTATAGGGGGCAAGACTAGTCCGTAAAATCGAAGTAAAATTTTTTATAAACATATAATTAGCATTTTCAATATATCTGTACTAATTAATGTGACTTATGCCTAAAAACTGTATTATTTTGCTGTACTAATTAATGTGACTTATGCCTAAAAACTGTATTATTTTACATGAGTATTTAAAAATTAAATTAAATTATTGTACATGTATATTAAATTTAGGTAAGTTGTTAGAATATATTATGCAATAAGAGAGTGTTATCTTTACAAATGCTGAATGTAGCTATACTGTAGACAGTTTATGCAAATTTTGTATTAATATTATTTATTTTTTGTTTATTTATGCAAATTTTATATTAATATTATTTATTTTATTTTTTGGATGATGTCCTTAAAATCCGAAGTCCGTAAAATCCAGGTTTTACTGTATTCTATATTTAAAATTTGGGATATAACGCTTTCATAATTTATCTTTAAAAATTAAGGAATTTATAATAGTATAATACATAAATCATGATAAAATGGTAGTTATTCATTCATAACGTATTCTATGTTTTAAGCATATATATCAAAATATAATTTAAAAATTAAATATTTAAAAAAAATAATAAAAATTCTAAATTTGTAAACAAAATAATTTATCAATTAAATACTTTACAAATCCATATTTATTCATTTTTTCAGTTCTGAGAAATTATTTTCTTGAGATCATCAAATATTTAAACAGAATCCATTTATTCTTTCTCACTAGAGCCACTATAAATTTAATTTATAACCTAATAATAATAATAAAATTCATAACGTATTCCTCATTTCATAAAAAATATCGAATACTTCATCTAAGATCGGAAGAATTTCATAAAAAATATCGAATACTTCATCTAAAAAAAAATTAAATTAAAATTATTTTTATAGAAAGTTTAATAAATAAATTTACTCTTTTTTGAAGCTAACTTTTTAAAATATGATATTTAAAATAAAATTTTACACTTGTTATACCCTATAGAGTTACATCAAAATTATAAGCTAATCGATTAGTTTATTTTAAAAATATTTCATAAATTTAATAATAATAACACAATTAAGTATCAAAAGAATAAATCTAATTCCATTTTTCAATGAAAAGTGTTGAAATCATGTAAAATCCAATATTGGAAAGGATCCTTTCATGTATAATTTATTTTAGAAAAGAAAATAACAAAATAATAACGGTGATATCTATATTTGATGTAATTTCATATCAATTAAAAGTGAGAATAAAATATAAATTTAAAAGAAATTTTTTTCTTTATCTTACAAGGGGAGGTTCAGACATTTGGGTCATCGATTTTTTTGAAATTTTGCATACTTATAGTAATCTTAACTGCGAAATATAATAAATCACGTCAATTTTCTCTTAAAATTTTCTCTCGATTTTAATGTAACGTTATCTTAAAACTATTAATTATAAGTTTATTTATTCGTTTTCGAATTTATCTCTTTAAGTAGTGATCTCTCGAGTGATTGACACTAATGAAATCTTTCTAAGCTGTAATAAGTGTACTCAACAATATATTTCGGATTAAAGTACCGTTTAATACGTCACAATAATATTAAATGCATTATTTATTTAGACGGATACTATATATATAATTCTTAGAATTTTAATTCCGTCTAGGCTTTTAACAACCAAATCAAACATAATTATTTTCTTAAACTTTACTGATTAAAATTTCGGCTAGGACTTAATTAAATTCAAAAATTTTTTAATAAATAATACGTATAATTGAGTAGAAAAATTATCTTAGGGCTTGAGTTTCAAGTTAAACATACATTTGTATAAATAACTTTAACTACAGTGTTTGACAAACGTTAAACATATTCCAGAAAGAAAATTCAAAATTAGAAAAAAGTACATAACGTGTAAGTTTGCATTTTTGATTAAATTTGTAAAATTATTTAGCGTGATTTTTCTTTGCATCGAAAATAACACGCGATTTTTCTCTATATGAAAGTATTTCTTAGTAACATATATAAAATTTATCAGAAAAAAAGATTTATTTTTCTTTAACCAGAAGATATAATGCAGATTTTATCAAGGAAAAGAGTGACCAATGTGTGTAATAAAGATAAGAACGTATACCACAAATCGAAACATCACTAATCATTATTTATTGCATTTCTTTAACAGTCCTTCCAGGCATTAAAGTATAAAAACTTTAAATAATCTAAAATTTTAAATAATCCTAATACGAACGAAAATGATTTTCTCGGTCATCGATTGAAAGTTATGTAAGACTATCGTTTAATACAGTTAGGTTATTGGAATATTTTGTAAGCTATCCACAAATTGAGGTGTAAATCTCTCTTAAATAACTCCACCCAAAGAGTGTAATTTGGGAGGTAATCAGGAGTAACAAGCCCCACCCTCTTCGTGTATATGAAACATGTTAGAATGAAGCAGTTAAAGTATGCACACTTATTGCTATTTTTAATTAATTTTCTAAAATAATTAGATGAGTGTTATTTCAAGGATGCTGATTCATAAAACACTTTCAATTTTTTAATAAAGAAAAAAGTTTTTGCAAACTTTTTGAATTTTCGTATTATCTTGAAGATTATCAAGAATCATAATAGATTTTTCTCTATTTTTTTCTAGAAGAGAAACTTTTGATACTTTCTCGTTAGAAATATAAATAGTTCATTATTTTTTAAATACAAGATATTTAATGAGCTTTAAATTTATTACTGTAAATATTTGGTTAAAGTATTGCTTGTGTAAGTTTTCTCAAATGACATTATTTTTGTTAAAGAAAAATATTTTCTGAAAATAAAACATAAATCATGTTTTTTTTTTTTCTTTCATGAATTTAAATATATGTTGAATTTGTCATATTATGTCATTTTAAAAATAATGTCACGTTTGACAAATTTTATTGCTTGTCACTTTTAATGGCCTTTAAATCCCTCGATAATACGAGGTTATGTGGGTTTTAGAAGATAAAGAATGTTTTCTTTCGGAAAATAATTATTTCTTACATTTAAAAAAGTTTCAATTCGATTTTAATTAAGCTTATTCAAATTATATTTTTCTTTGAACGGTAGTCAAGAAATACGACACATCTATCAAAAAAAAAAAAAATTCGAGTATATTAAGGCAAAAATTTGTCATATAAAGATCATAATCTGCAACGTCTCTTATCTCCTAAATTAAATTTTTATCAGTTGGTTTTCAACAATTTAAGAATATATATATAATTTTAATTATAGGGGGAATAAAAATAAAATGTCGAGATACTATCATGTCGATAAGAGAAACTCCGAAGTTTTGATAAATAATTCAAATTTTCTCCTTCAATCGCACACATTAATTTTCTGCAACTCTTAGAAATCATTTATAAATTATCATACAAATTTCAGCATGTAAATTTGGACATAAGTTTTCCAAAAATTGTATTTCATTTTTTTAATAATCTGTTTGGTTTTTGTTAAGTTAAACTGTTAGTTTATAAAAGTTGAATGAATGATCCATAACAAATAATGTTATAGAAGGTTGTAATTAATGTGCTTGTTGTTAACCGCAGGGGTTATTTTTACTTTGTGTCTAACGGAGGCCTTAAGTACCGGATACAATCACAAATCAATCTGAGAAGTTGTTGCTAGGCTAAGGCATCGAGGCAACAGGTGGCTTAAATACTCGCAGCTACTTTAATTATAATCGCTAATCCACACATTTCTTGTACAGAAAATAGAGGTTAGTGACCTCTTCATCTAATAAAAATGCTGTTAAAGTATCAATAGATTATGGAAAATGAGTTGAAAAACAAAAGATTTGTGTCGCTTTATATTGGAATATTATACTTCAATAATACTTAATTTTTTGAAAATTTAAATATTTCAACATATTATGTCGATAAAAATAATTTATAAAATGTCACTTTTAAAATTTGTTTTGGATAAAAATAAATTTTCAACTTTGACATTTTTGAAAAGATAATGAATAAAATGGAAATGCATAAATTATTTTTTTATTTTAAATATTATTATTATTATTAGTAGTAGTAAATGTTATTTAAATTAGACACGTTGGGTAATTAAAGACTAAATTGCATACTGTTTTAGGAAAAATGTATTAATTAATTTAATTCTAATTAAATTTTTAAAAATATACGTAAACCAATAATATTACATCAGTGGTTTCCAAACTTTCTGTATCTGCGCCCCCTTTTTTTCATAATAGAATCCCTAGATATAAAGAGTACCGCATTCCTTTGCGCCACTGGATGCCGCCAAATCGGCCATTTTATATCCTGTTAGATAGGGAGTTATCATTGCGTTCATAGGCTTTCTGGTATTTCTTTAAGAACATGCCTTGTTATAGAACTATAAAATGTTTTAATCAAAGAGAAAAGGGTCATAGATTCTTTCCTTTGCCGCAACATAAAAGAAATTAGAGATAAAAAGAAGTGGTTACAAAATATTAGAAGGAAATCTTTTCCAAATACATTCTTCGTTTGCCAGTTAAGCAATTATTGTATTTATAAATTAGAAAAGAAATATAAGGTTTACTTTCTATAAAGTAATCTGAAATTACCGAACGGCAGGAGGATATAAAATGGCGGTTGAATGCGGTACTCTACCTATCTAGAGTAGGGGTGGGCAACCTCAGCCCGCGGGACACATTATTTTATTATATCTAATACCAACGCTATGTATACTTACATATCATACCTATCTAGAGTAGGGGTGGGCAACCTCAGCCCGCGGGCCACATTATTTTATTATATCTAATACCAACGCTATGTATGCGGGCCACATTATTTTATTATATCTAATACAACGCTATGTATACTTATACCTGTATCTTCTCTTTTTTAAATAAATACTTTTATTATCAATTGTTTTTGTCATATCTCTTTTTTAAATAAATAATATTATTATCAATTGTTTTTGTTTTGGCCCGTATCCCACCATAAATTTTTCTATACGGTCCCCTACAAAAAAAAGGATGCCCACCCCTGATCTAGAGAGACTATTTCATAAGATATTGGGACTCCCCTAATTTTCATAACAGTCTAATTTTATAAATACTTTTTACTTACAATTTAATATCACTATATTACGGTCCCCTACAAAAAAAAAGTTGCCCACCCCTGATCTAGAGAGACTATTTCATAAGATATTGGTACTCCCATAATTTTCATAACAGTCTAATTTTATAAATACTTTTTACTTACAATTTAATATCACTATTAGTACAACAAACGAGAATTAATAATTTAATTCTTGTTTGTTGTTCTAATAGAGATATTAATTTAATTAATATCACTATTAATTAATTAATTTCTCTTAAATAAATAATTATTATTTATTTAAGAGTAAGCGAAAAACTAACATTTCGTGTCACTGTTCATGGACAAAATTCGATTTTTAAACATGTAAATATTTACTGGAGTATATTCTCAATAATTGGTAGGAACAAGACAGAAATTTATCCCAGAAATTCAAAGTTACAGATCTTAGACACACTCGATTTAAATAGAATATTGGAGACTGAAAAAGGTAAGAATATTAAATCTGTGATATTAGAGCGCGAATTAAAGGCTAAATTTTGACTAGGATAGATATTTTAGATTATTTCGAATATGAAGCAGATTCCGGTAGTAAATATCGAATTGAATCCAGAAGAGGGAGGCGAGAAAACTCTGCTGCATTGGAAAATTTTATCAAAAAGTATGAATATTATAAGATTGAAAATGGGAAAAAGAAGTATCGGTTCTTCTTCTTCTTCTTCTTCTTCTTCACTTAATAATATGGAGGCTATAGCTCGAGCTTTTTCCTCCAATGACGAAAATCTATTAGAGCAGGTTAAGTGAAACGGTTGGTGGTCCGAATGTAAGAAGAATCTGTTGCTATAGCATATTTATATTATTTCTAATGAAACTTTACATTTTGTATAACATTATCATGTCGATTATGCTTATGGAGAGTAATTGGTCTCTACATTCCAAATTAAAAACAATATTTTTGAATTTCATTTTAATAAATGCCACGATTTCGTATTATCATTTCATATTCACCAACGAAAATATGACATCTGAGTTAAATAATTTAAATTCCGCATCTACATTTAACCATTCTAACAGAATTCCAATCAAGCATCTTTCGATCAAAGCGATTATTATTTGGATTAATCATCTGATATTCGGTACTCTTATCCAATTCCTTTGTTTTATCGATAAAAATTTGAGTTATAGAGACTCACGAATTATCTTTGGTAACAAAATTACAGGATCATTTTTGGTGGGAATTAATGTTGTTACCAGAATTATATTTGTTTTTTGTTTTCTGCTATCATCGAGTTTTTTATATCTTTATTTTGCGACTGTTTGTTGTGAGTTAGAAAAATTTTTAATCTGCTATTAGAAAAATTAAATACTTGTGCTGATATATCAAAGGAAGTACATCATATTCCAGAGATGTACATGAAGATGAAGAGAGTAGCGGATGCGGTTGAAAAAATTTATTCTCCGATTTTATTTTCTTGGACAATTATAATAGGATGCAGTTTGACGCTTGCACTTTCTAATTTCTTTATTCCTCCCGTGTCATTCATTTACTCGATATCTTACTCTTTATATGTTTTGGATTATTTCAGTTCCTTCTGTTTGCTGATTTATGTTTTTCTGCTTCGCGAATAACCGAGGCTGGACAAGAAGTCTCAAGAATTTTATATGAAAGTTCTTTATCTTGTAAAGATAGATTTGCCCAGGAATTTGCATGTAGAATTTCTTCTAAATGCTTGGAACAATTGCCTACATTTTCTGCTTGGAAATTTTTTCCTGTCAATCGGCAACTCCTACTCTCAGTAATTGGAATTGCCATCTCTTACACTGTGATAGCTTCGCAATTTACTGGAATTAAGTAATTTCAAGTAACAATTTGAAAATTAATGTAGATATTAACCTGAAATTTCCAATAATATCACACCATAACGTGCATGTTTTTAAAAACTTTCTAACTTAAGAGGCAAAATATTATTCTTTTGTTATTATGGATTATTTGGGGATTCAATGCTGAAGTGATCCAAATCCAAAATTCCTTTTATTGCTTTTTATTAATTTGCTGAAATCAGGCAGTTTATTATAAGTAAACTAGTAAAAGAGTTGTCTTCACAAAATCTAAATTTATGGACTTGGGCCCAGTTGCATAAAACTACTGAGGATCGTTAGTTGCTAACTCCGCCTACATCTTGTTGGTTTCCATTGCAGAAACAACGGAAACTAATAAGATATAGGCGGAGTTAGCATGTAACGATCCATAATAATTTTATGCAACCTGGCCTTGGTTCACTTTATTACAAAATTCTGTTTTAATTATTATGCAATTTTCCTGAATCTTTAATTTTTAAAGGGTCAAGTCGACTCGATTATTTAATTATTCTTTGATACGAATGCTTTTGCATATCTTCCTCCTTAAACTGGAGTTTATAATATTAACGTGCTGTTATTTTCTACAATAATAACTTCTTTAATTGGTAAATTTTTCATTAAACTCAGTAATAAGTTTTTGCGATTGCTGTTCAGAGTATGTTAAACATATAGTTTAAAAGCTTACTGTATTTAACATACTTAATGTCAGATACTGAATTTTGTCAAAGTATTAAATCCGAATACAAGCAGTCCCTGAGTAAATAGGTGAATCGTTCAGCAAGACCCCTACGTAAATCAAAAACACACGTATCTCAAAGGATACGTTAAGCAGGACTAATATGTTATAATGATGTAACATTAAAAATAGTTATATTAAAGAATAAGCACGTAAATCGCTTGGTAAACAGTCCCGTACGGTGTTGAACCGGATTCAATCCCGAGGGCCACACCTTCAGTTTTTTCTGAAGGGATCCGGATTCGGACCCGGTCATTACTTACATAGATCCATTCTTGTGTACATTTTTAAGTCGGGGATTGCCTGTAATTAATTCAAGAGCCACACCTTCAGTTTTTTCTGAAGGGATCCGGATTCGGACCCGGTCACTACTTACATAGATCCATTCTTGTGTACATTTTTAAGTCGGGGATTGCCTGTAATTAATTCTATAATTATTTTAAACAAAAATCTTAATGTAACGTATTTTTTTAATGTTTTCATACTTTTTAATCATCCAGCATACGATTTTCGGTGATGTAGTACTTTATATATTCCTTATTCTAGAACAAATGTTAGAAAAATTTCTTTCTTTATAGATGCTATTTGTTTATATTAACAAACTATTGCATATTTAGCTTGATTTCTGTATATTTTTTGTGTAATTAATACTATATTTAATTGTTCCTTTGTATCTATTGTATCTAAATAAATAAATTTAAATATAATAAACTATGGTTTAAGAATCTTTCTAATGTATTGAAATTCAAAAATGTTTTCCGGAAACATTTTTATAAATTAATAAAATTTTGTTGGTAATAAGATGAATGAGTTAATTGATATTTCAAAACATAAGAAATATGTTTAATTTGTGAAACTTAATTATTTATTACATAATTTGCAAGGACGCCATTTCTGATGTTTCTGTTTGTATTTTGTATCCTTCATTTTTCTGTATGTAGCTTACTTTCCGAAGGAAAAAAGTTTCATAACATCACCATCATATCTACTGTCTGTGACTTCCCACTAAGAACTTTTGAACTAATTATAAAAAACAATAATAATAATAATAGAAGTAGTATTAACCGAATCAGTTACTATATTGTATATACAAGAGATATCGAGATGACAGATATTAGAAGGCTAAATCTAATTCCTTTTTTGAATGGAAAGTATTGGAATCATGTAAAACATATCGAGATGACAGATAGATATTAGAAGGCTAAATCTAATTCCTTTTTTGAATGGAAAGTATTGGAATCATGTAAAATCGAATATTGGAACGGATGGCGTGATAAATCGATTGTAACTAATTTTTTTTAGAAAATAAAAAAAGAATATGATAACGGTGATATATATATTTGATTACTATAATTTCATAGCAATTAAAAGTGGCAATAAAATATAAATTTAAAAGAAATTTTTTCTTTATCTTAGATATACCTAAATAAATTATTTAAAAATGCTAATTTATTCCAACAAGCAACATCGAATATCCGACTTATATAAATTTAAAAGAAATTTTTTATTTATCTTAGATATACCTAAATAAATTATTTAAACTGCTAATTTATTCTAACAAGCAACATCGAATATCCGATTAAATTGCAGTTGGCCGGTTGGCCGCGTGGCTCGTCTTGAAAAATATCGGAATATCCGATTAAATTGCAGTTGGCCGGTTGGCCGCGTGGCTCGTCTTGTATTCTGAGAGAGGTCAAAAGGCCACTCTCCTACTCCACCTACTAGGGTACCTTTACAGGTACTTACATCTGCGAAAATAATCTCGGCTTAATCATTGCCTGCCACTTCTTGGTCCACGAGCCAACGAAGCATGGATACAGCGGAACCGCACATGTTTCCCAGGCATGGGGCTGTGCCCACCGCATCGGTATCTCGTGCACTGTGTCGCCGAAGTGACCTTTACTTGCCGAGAATGCGACGAAACTGCCGCTCCCTTCTCCGTTCACAGAGAGATACAATCTCGGCTTAATCATTGCTTGCCACTTCTTGGTCCACTAGCCAACGAAGCATGGATACAGCGGAAACGCACATGTTTCCCAGGCCTGGGGCTGTGCCCACCGCATCGGGATCTCGTGCACTGTGTCGCCGAAGCGACCTTTACTTGCCGAGAATGCGACGAAACAGCCGCTCCCTTCTCCGTTCACAGAGAGATCGAAAACACAAAGAGGCTGAACGGATTTGCTACTGGGGCTGTGCCCTCCGCATCGGTATCTCGTGCACTGTGTCACCGAAGCGACCTTTACTTGCCGAGAATGCGACGAAACTGCCGCTCCCTTCTCCGTTCACAGAGAGATCGAAAACACAAAGAGGCTGAACGGATTTGCTACTACTGTCTGTTCCAAGAACACGTGTTCAGGCGCTACCGCAGGCCGAAAGGACGGAAAAGTCCGAAACTTTCCTTATTGAGAACAACAAAGAAACTGAATGGATTTGCTACTAATTCTCCTGAATAGGATATCGCCTTAGGACACCTTACCTCGGGCACAATCGCTGCGAAAACGCAGCAGCCTGTCTGAAGGTCAGACGAGGCCAGGCCTTCCTTTCACACAGAACTCTTACTACTAATCGCAACGGGAGGGTGGAATGGATGATCGCGCGAACCAACCCAACTTGGAAACGGCAAGAATTTCCCCCGCTTTGATCCTCGATGCAGCTCATTGTCAGCGCCTGACTGGTGGGCCACAATGGAGAGGATATCCACCAACGCCGTGCAATGGCTGGGTTCTGGCGCCTTGCCGTAGCTGAATATCGCTCGGGTCAATTTCGCGAGGTTTTGTGATCCCCTAGAGAAGCAAAATTCCCCCGGTATGTGGATGAACCCATTCAGCCCCCATGGAGAGGATATCCACCAACGCTGTACAATGGCTGGGTTCTGGCGCCTTGCCGTAGCTGAATTTCGCTCGGGTCAATTTCGCGATTGTTTTGTGATCCCCTAGAGAAGCAAAATTCCCCCGGTATGTGGATGAACCCATTCAGCCCGAGTCAGACCAAGTCTCCGTTACGGCTTCTATCCCTTTACCATTCATCCCTTCGGCACGGTACCCCATCTTGGGATTGGGACCCTTATAAAGGACTCGTACCTCACGCAGGACATATGTCGGGCCAATTCTTAATCTCGGATCCGCAGGGATTCGGACAATCGAGTGGCGAACCAATCGTCCACCGGCGAGGGTGAGGTACTACCGACCCTGTAGGAATTTCTTCACTTGGGACAGTGTCAGGACTACCGAGATGACCAATCCGAGTTCCGCTAGGCCTCTCTATAAAAAGTCAACCGAGGCCCGAAAGAAAGGAACGGATTTCAACCACTGTCTCCGATATCACGGGTACGGGTTGTCCAGACCCGACAGGGGAATATGCCCTGAGGACACCGGCATGTGACCTGCACGCGCACCTTCTTCCGGTGTGGGGATTCTTGCCTCTCTATAAAAATTCAACCGAGGCCCGAAAGAAAGGAACGGATTTCAACCACTGTCTCCCATATCACGGGTACGTCACCGCTAGGCCTCTCTATAAAAAGTCAACCGAGGCCCAAAAGAAAGGAACGGATTTCAACCACTGTCTCCCACATCACGGGTACGGGTTGTCCAGACCCGACAGGGGAATGTGCCCTGAGGACACAGGCATGTGACCTGCACGCGCACCTTCTTCCGGTGCTGGAATTCTTGGAAAAATGCCATCCCCACTGGGAGTCTCTTAGTGTACCCAGACACTATGACGCTCGGGCACAATCGCTGCGAAGCAGCCTGTCGGAAGGTCAGACGAGGCCAGGCCTTCCTTTCACACAGAACTCTTACTAATAATCGCAACGGGAGGGTGGAATGCATGATCGCGCGAACCAACCCAACTTGGAAACGGCGAGAATTTCCCCCGCTTTGATCCTCGATGCAGCTCATTATCAGCGCCTGACTGGTGGGCCACCATGGAGAGGATATCCACCAACGCCGTGTAATGGCTGGGTTCTGGCGCCTTGCCGTAGGTGAATATCGTGAGGTTTTGCGATCCCCTAGAGAAGCAAAATTCCCCCGGTATGTGGATGAACCCATTCAGCCCGAGTCAGACCAAGTCTCCGTTACGGCTTCTATCCCTTTACCATTCATCCCTTCGGCACGGTACCCCATCTTGGGATTGGGACCCTTATAAAGGACTCGTACCTCACGCAGGACATATGTCGGGCCAATTCTTAATCTTGGACCCGCAGGGATTCGGACAATCGAGTGGCGAACTATAGATCGTCCACCGGCGAGGATGAGGTGCAGCCCGGCTCTATCGACCCTGTAGGAATTTCTTCACTTGGGACAGTGTCAGGACTACCCAGGTGACCAATCCGAGTTCCGCCCGACACCGCTAGGCCTCTCTATAAAAAGGAACGGATTTCAACCACTGTCTCCCACAACCGAGGCCCAAAAGAAAGGAACGGATTTCAACCACTGTCTCCCACATCACGGGTACGGGTTGTCCAGACCCAACAGGGGAATGTGCCCTGAGGACACCGGCATGTGACCTGCACGCACACCTTCCGGTGCGGGGATTCTTGGAAAAATGCCATCCCCACTGGGAGTCTCTTAGTGTACCCAGACACTATGACCTTATCGGCCAGCTGCGGATGCACAGATACAGACAAACTGCCTGCCGGCACAAGACCTCTCTCCATGTGAAGGCGGGCTCTTCTCGAGAGGGTAGGTGGCATAGCACGGGAATGTGACACTTCGCAGCGAGGCCAGACACAGTCAAACCGCATACATCGTTTGCAAACAACGAATTTTTTGCGCGCAGCCGTGACGCCAGTGAAACTTTTAGCCTCTATATCTCGTTAAACTTTGACCTTTGACTCCTGATTCACTAGTGTCATATTTTGCTTGTCTCGACCTCCCTATCGATCGATATCATTTTTGCTGGGTTTCTCAATGTATGCAATTGTCAAGGCGGGCTCTTCTCGAGAGGGTAGGGGGAATAGCACGGGAATGTGACACTTCGCAGCGAGGCCAGACAGAGTCAAACCGCATACATCGTTTGCAAACAACGAATTTTTTGCGCGCGGCCGTGACGCCAGTGAAAGTTTGAAGGCGGGCACTTCTCGAGTGGGTAGGGGGCATTGCACGGGAATGTGACACTTCGCAGCGAGGCCAGACACAGTCAAACAGCATACATCGTTTGCAAACAACGAATTTTTTGCGCGCGGCCGTGACGCCAGTGAAAGTTTTAGCCTCTATATCTCGGTAAACTTTGACCTTTGACTCCTGATTCACTAGTGTGATATTTTGCCTGTCTCGACCTCCCTATCGATCGATATCATTTTTTGCTGGGTTTCTCAATGTATGCAATTGTATCCAAAATACTGCTTCTTTTAATGCAGTGCATAAAATAAAGTTCATCGAGTGTTCTTCGATCGTTATAGAGCTATTATTATTATTATTATTATTATTATAATTATTAGCGTTATCTTTTAATATAATTTTCATTTTTTTTTTTCATTTTATCTGACAGTACAGCATTGTGTTTGGCTGTATAACAAAACATTGTGGGCCGTAAATCGAAAAAGTGCCATAATTAAAAAAGGCTGTTATAGCGAAATGCTGTATAAAAAGTGGCCGAATAGTGAGGTATGGGTGTATAGCACTTTTAGCATAAATATGTATCCTTTGTATAAGATTCACCTAGAACAGAATCCTAGAATATTATACAATATTCAAATCTGTTTTGGTAATTAACTATAGCATAGCAGAGGAGTGTTGATAAAGAAACAAACTGAATATTTTTAAAGTTTTCTGTTGAGAGAAATTCAACATAGAATGTAATTGGGATGGGATGTATTTAGTTGATACAAAAACTTCATAAGGGACAACAGAATACCAAAATGAAACATTTCAATATATTTAATTATGTTTTTGATGATTAAATATATTTTCCTGTTTTGGAGCCATTTGTGATTGACTTAATGCTGAAAAGCAAGATTTTCTTAATACTATACAGTAGAAGCTGCTTATTAGAATCACTTTGGGACCAATCTATTCTGATAACAATAACCGATTGATAACATTAAGCAGTGAATGTCAAAAAAGTAAAATTTTTGATTTTTTTATCATCATATATATTAATAATCAAAGGTGACTGGCTGGCTGGATGTCATTTTTTCAATCTAACCACTGTACCGATTTCTATAAATATAATATCGTTAGAAAGGTCTAATTTTTGGATGTCTGCGACAGCCAAAATTATTTGTTGTTAATATTTTTTTGTGACGAAATATATAATTTAAAATTGCTGATACAGTGATTTAGCAACTTTATAATTGCCTTTATTGAAAAAAATTAAAAATTATTTTTGATATAATAAATTATTATTATATCAAAAATACTGTATATAACATAATAATGGATGCCATTTTACGATTCCCTCTTGGATTCCCTACATGAGTTCGAAGGTGTTTTTATCGTTATACACAGTATTATTAGATTAAATCACAATATCATATTTCCACTCATTTATATGAGCAGGTAATTTCTAGTTATTATTATTATTATATTGTACTTATTCTGTTACATATAGTATAACCTCGATTCAATATTTTCATCAGGACTCCTGATAAACTATGAATACAAGAAAATGATAGATGCAGGGCTATATAAAATGAAAAAAATAATAAAAATTAGATTAAAAGATAACGCTAATAATAATAATAATAATAATAGCTCTATAACGGATCGAAGAACACTTGTTGCACTTTATATTATGTAATAGATTATGCAAAAAAGTGAAGTGAAATGATTTACACTTATAGTTAATATTATTAATTCCAGTTTATGGAAAATCATGAAGTACTGAAATAATAGTAAGAAAATTATTATATCAAAAATAATTTTTAATTTTTTTTTCAATAAAGGCAAAATCACCAGATCTGCAACAGTAATGCTGTACCATTTGGAAAGGTGAGACATGCGATGAAACACTTAAAGACGCCACGAAGTTTTGAAAAGCAGTTATATTTGTCTGTATGAACTTATTAAATCAAAAACTTATATCCAATTATAAATTCTCCAAATCACTATATCAGCAATTTTAAACTATATATTTCATCATCCAAAAAAAAAAAAAAATCAAAAATTACCAGATCTGCAACAGTAATGCTGCACCATTTGGAAAGGTGAGACATGCGGTGAAACACTTAAAGGCGCCACGAAGTTTGAAAAGCAGTTATATTTGTCTGTATGAACTTATTTAATCAAAAACTTATATCGATCTAATATTTATTAATTAAAAAACGTATAATCTAATATTCATTAATTAAAAAACGTATACAAATCAGATTTTTTTTTTTTCCTCTTAAGTCGAATCTGCCATATTTTAAATGGAGAACAAGTGTTTTATCTTCATATTTTCTCGTTTTTTGCCTAAATTTCGTACAAATCAGATTTTTTTTTCTCTTAAGTCGAATCTGCCGTATTTTAAATGGAGAACAAGTGTTTTATCTTCGTATTTTCTCGTTATTTGCCTAAATTTCGGTGAAAACGAAACAAAAATGAACGATTAACAAATAATGTTGTTTATTTTAATAGATTTAACCAATATTTTAGTATTATCTGCGATATTTTTTAGTTTTAAATACGGTATGTTATAGCATTATATCGATTTTGATGACAATAACCGAAATTCTGATTACTATAAACGGAGTTTTCATAATGCATTTTAATATGGATGATTTGAGACCGTAAAACATTATGAATTTGATAACATTAAACGCTTGATGATGATATCTGCGATTACAATAAGTGGGTTCTACTGTATTTTGAAAATTAATTATTGTTAGATTATAATTTTCTTTATGAAATAATCTCTGCTCAAAGTTACAGTCACAAAAAACTCTCTATTTTGGGAAAAAAATTATTGCATATTTATAGTTAGATTATTTACTAGTAATTTAATTTCATAATATAAATATTTTAAATAAAAAACAAATTTGAATGTAAATTGAAATAAACAACGTACCAACAATTTTATAACATGTATATTGCTAAAATTTACCATATCTGTTAAAATTACTGTATTTTACCTATGAATCTAATGATCTATATTAAAAATAGGGAAAAGCTTTAAAAATTTTAAAAATTAAGAGCTAAGAAAAAATAGATTATAAAATCCGATATGATGATTTTTAGTAGCATTACAGACACTCCTTCACTGTTTTTTTTTGAAAACTGCATATTAAAATAATAAAATTTTCCAATTTTAAATAACTTTTAATAGTAGTAATAGTAGATAAAGGGAGGAGTCTATATAGCCCAAGCACCGCGACCAACAATGGTCTGTTGTGCACCCCCAATCAGATCATCCCAGAAGAAGTCCTGTCTTTAAAACAAATGACTGTATTTTCCTCAATGGGACAGTAACAAGATCCTCCGGAACAAGAAAATACATCCCAAAAAGATCACGCCTAAGCCAACTAAGGGCCTAAATAACCTTTAAATTAGAATTTTTTTTAATTAAGATTTTGATATCCTTATAATTGTTAATATTAATAAAAGTAATATTACCATCAATTTCTCTAACATATCAGTAAGCTATATAATTGTATATAAAATATTATCATCAAATTAAAATACAATAGTAATTTATATAAATTTGGCTTTGAAATTACTGTGTAAACTGGGGAGTATTTATGTTATATAATTGTTTTAAGTAAAGAAAAGAATTTAATTCATTAGTTTTTGAAATAATAATAAATTGATAAATTAAAACAAACTTTATAAAAATACTGTTTATCTAGATTAGAATCATTGAATCTGTCATGGACCAATATGACATCTGAATGCATATATTCCATTGTAAAAAACATTAGTTCTTCTCTGAAACATTTTAATCTTAGTGGATGTCGGCATACACTAACAGATGAACGTAAGTTTTTATATTATATGACATGCATTATATTGATTTAAAAAATAATTTTTTCTGCATTTTCTCTCTCTTATAACAATAGATTGCATGAAGAAATTCTTATCTTGATTAATTATATGGTAAAATTAGTTATGTATTGAAAATTTTTATAAACTATTTTTAGTAATTTAAATTCATGTTTTTTAAACTTTTGGGTTTCATGGACCAGTAAAATTTCAAAAAAAAAAAAAAAAAAAAAAATTTAAATTCATGTTTTTTAAACTTTTGGGTTTCATGGACCAGTAAAATTTCAAAAAAAAAAAAAAATTATAAACTTGAAGATTATCAATAAAGAATATCTTTAGAATCTGGTTTAAAAATTAACTCAGATTTAAATAATTTTTCCCATATGGATTAAGGATATACTGATTAATCAGTAATTGGCCTTAACAGTTAATTGGCTAATTAATTCAGTTTTTATTAATTAGCCATTGTCTAAGAAATTTCAGCTATTTCATTTCTGCAGATAGAATCATCAGATAGTTTTGATGTAGTAAAATGGACTAACCTTCATCCTATAAGGCAAGATCCCTTTAGATCTGGGGTTCCCAAAGTGCGGCCCTCAAACCCTAGAAATGTGTCCCACAATGTCAGATCATCCACGATCTTGAATTCATAGAGATAATTTACATTTTTACAAAAAAAAAAAATAAATTTTATCATATTATAATTAAAAATTGTTCAGTTAAAAAATAAATGTTCTTCCAAACGTTTTCATTATTTGAAAGCACGTACATAGGAGAAAAAAACTTTCTCAATCATAAGTCCAAATTTGTAGATCAAAATTAACTGATGAACATTTACTGAAATACACAAACACTTATTTATTCAGCTACTCTCACTGCCACTACACACACCTAAGTCTTAAAAACACTCCCAAATAAACTGGGCACAAACAAACACCACCACTTAAAACCTGCCTGGCAAAAACAACTCGAAAAACAAATAATCGAAATCAGAACAGAACTATGTAGACTCACTCAATACACAAAAAACAACACATCCACAAAACTCATGAAATCTATTAGAAAGATTTTGAAAAGACTTAAAACACACATACACCCTGAAAACCATAACACACATATTAAAGAATACATAGACACACTAAAAGCATTGTGATTTTGCTGCAAGTTGCAACTTGCAGCAAACTGACAATGCTTGAAATGATAAAAAAACCAATCTAGCACGTAAACAAGGCAACACACTATTCACAAACAAAAAGATATTCTATAGAAACAAACACCAAAGATCCTAGACAAACAAAAATCTGTGAAATACCAACACAACAATCACTCACTACCTTCTGGTCTGCCCTGTGGCAGTGCCAGTACACACAACCAGAGAGCCAGCTGGATCACAGAAGAGGAGACAGAGAAATAACAACACAACAACCACTCACTAGCTTCTGGTCTGCCCTGTGGGCAGTACCAGTTACACACAACCGAGAGCCAGCTGGATCACAGAAGAGGAGACCCCAGTTACACACAACCAGAAAGCCAGCTGGATCGCGAAAGAGGAGACATGCACACTAAATGTACCCGAAATGCCCTTTATCACCATTACTGCTGAAGAACTCACAAACACAATAAAATGCACACACAATTGGAAAACCCATGGTGTAGATGGCATCCAGAATTTCTGGTACAAACATTTTATCTGTCTTCATAATTCACTAGCCAAACAACTCATACATCTCATACACAAACCAAAAGATACACCTCCCTTTCTTACACAGGGCATCATGAAACATAAGAGCACAAACACCAGAAACCCATCACAATACAGACCAATCACATGCCTACCAACACTATTCAAAATTTTAATATCTTGTATCACCAACAAAATATATACACACATCGAAGAAAACATTCTCACAGAATAACAGAAAGGCTGCCATAGAAGCCACATGGAGTGCAAAGAGCAGCTGATCATTGACACAACAATATTAAAACAAGTACACAGACACTTACACACAGCTTATATAGATTACAAAAAGACATTCGATAGCATACCACATTCATGGCTCATACAGACACTGCAACTCTACAAAATACCACATACATCATTACCATAAATAAAAATCACATAGCCACAGAACCCATACACATTAGACGTGGTATTTTTCAGTGTGATTCCATGAGCCCACTCTGGTTTTGCCTTGCCCTAAATCCACTCTCCAACAAACTGAACACATCGAATTGTGGCTACAACATTAGACAAAACCGAACAACACACTACATACACAACCTTTTTTACATGGACGACATTAAACTATAAGCCTCAACACAAACAATTACAACAGCTGTTACAAATCATGCACACATTTTCAAAAGACATACTCATGGAGTTTGGCGTAGACAAATACAAAACACTCCACATTAAAAAGGGAATCCTAAAGAAAGGAGGCTTCACTCTTGAAAATGGAAACACTATGGAATCCATGGATGATGATGAGGTGTACAAGTATTTAGGATTCCAGCAAGCCAGACTCACAGAACAGAAGAAAATTAAACAAACACTATCAAAATTGTACACCAACAGATTAAATAGCATTCTGAAAACACATCTGAATGGAAAAAACACAGTGAAAGCCATCAACACATCGCCATAACTTTACTGACTTACTCCTTTGGAATGATACAGTGGCCACAGACAGAACTTGAATCACTCCAATAGTACCCTTTGGAGTGATATAGTGGACACGGACAGAACTCGAATCACTCGAAGAAACATAGTGAAAGCCATCAACACATTTGCCATACCAGTACTGACTTACTCCTTTGGAGTGATACAATGGACACAGAACTAGAATCACTCCAAAGAAAAACATGAACAATACACCTATCCCTCGATTTGCACGGTACTCAATTTACACGGTTTTTAAACTAAAACAAAAATTTTCTTTTGGTTTTATTTTGGTTGTTTTGCATTATGCCATTTATAAATTAAAAGAGTATCATATTGCCAGGTTTTGTGGGTTTACAAGTATGTAGAGATTAATAGAGAGTGAATACAACCATATTTCGTATAGTCCAATTTATTTACACACAAAATAAAATAATCTTGTTTCACTATAACTAAATTCAATACAAAATCTGATCATCATCTCATACAACACTAATCTATGTCTTTAATTCAGAATAACTCACAGTTCTTCTTAGTCCCCTTTCGCTTTCACAATTTATCGCTCACTATTAACTTTTACTGTCCAAGTCTTGCAGTTCAACTAAATCAACTCAGACTTGCAGCTCGCCTATTTATGTTTGAATTCTTTTATTGTTTTCATTTGTACAGAATATTGTTAATTTATTTTTTTGTACCATATTCGATATTAATTAATGATTATGTTTTCATGTTCAAAAATAAAATGAAAAGTATAAGAATTAAATTGTCTCTAAAAATTAATGAACCAATCCCCCTTTTTTTCTTTAATCCTTTATATCTCATTTTACACAGATATAAAGAACATATCTTCAACTTTTCATTATCTTCTTTAGATCGATTTAATCCTTTTTTTCCTTTAATCCTTATCTCATTTTACACGGTTATAAAGAATTTTTTTCCCTTTAATCCTTATCTCATTTTACACGGTTATAAAGAACTCCTTTAATCCTTATCTCATTTTACACGGTTATAAAGAACATATCCTGTCTAAAAATTAATGAACCAATCCCCTTTTTTTTCTTTAATTCTTATCTCATTTTACACGGTTATAAAGAACATATCCTCACTTTTATTTATCTTCTTTAAGTGATTTACACGATTTACAGTTTAAGTGAACATATCCTTGTATTTTGTATGAATACTGCATCTCGTTTTACACGGTTTCGGTTTGCACGATTTTTCCAGGAACGTATCTACCATATAAATTGAGGGATGAGTGTACTTACAAAATACCAGTACCATCACCCGAAATCTGCCATAGAACGAACTACGCTCCCACGCAAGGAAGAAGGACATGGCCTTATTGACATCCCACATTTACACGACAGACAGATCTATAATATGAGAGGAGATCCATAAACAACATACATCACAACTATACAAAGCTATTGTCTTGGCAGATAGACCACTAAATCTTCAGAACAACACTCCATGCCAAGTAGACAACACTGCACACTGAAGCTATAGTCTTGGCAGATAGAAACATAACACCATTAAATCTTCAGAACAATACTCCATGCCAAATAGACAACACTGCACACACACAAGAAAAGAAAACATACTCCCATGCCAAATAAGACAACACTGCACACATACAAGAAAACATCCTGTTGTAGAAAGGAACTCGATTACACTGCACACATACAAGAAAAGAAAACATCCTGGTGTAGAAAGGAAAACACTACATACATACAAGAAAACAAAACATCCTGGTGTAGAAACACCAGGCTGTTTTGGCAGACGCCCACAGAATTCCATGGCTGACACCCACACGACCTTCAGAAACACTTCATTGACACTAAAGCATCAAACAGCTGGTTAGTCGGGGGGAGATCTATTTACAGAAAACAGAAGGATTTGTAATAGCAATAAAGACCAAGTTCTATTTACTGAAACAACTACAAGAACAGGTAATAAACACAAAATACTACAGAAAATACATACTAATACAAGATCAGGTAATAAACACAAAAAACTAACTAAAGGACAGCACATTAACAAACGACAATTGAAGGAAATGCCACATAGCACCCGAGACGATTAAACATATGTCTGGTTGCAAGCTGCTTGCACAAACAGATTATCTGCACAGATATAACCAAGTAGCAAATGTAATACACCAAAAGCTTGCAACCAAACAAATTAATAAACACACTTACACCATACTACAAATGAATAATAGTTTCTAATATACAATAATTTTTTATTTTCTTGTCTATATGCAAATTTTTCTATTATGACGTTTTGCCATTATATTATGATATTCTAGTCTTTACAAATGTTATCTTTAAATAAATAAATCATTTAAAGAATTGGTTTATATAATTAAAGATTAATATACAATAATTTTTTATTTTCCTATCTATATGCAAATTTTTCTATTATGATGTTTTGCCATTATATTATGATATGCTAGTCTTAACAAATGTTATCTTTAAATAAATAAATCATTTAAAGAATTGGTTTATATAATTAAAGATAAAATTTTTTAATGAATGGAGAATGTATTAAATGAATTATTTTGTCTGTGTTAAATTTTAATAAAACAATTATAATAAAAAAAATCCATGATTTTATAGACAATATTGAATTTTTTAATATTTTTAGAGATTCTGATATTCAGAAAATTGATTTATTGATAAATAATTTTCTAGAATCAAATCTATTAAGAATTACAGATAAATTTAAGACGGTATTTAAAGAAAATTTAATGAGTTTAAATAAGACCAAATAATGAACAATGATTTGTATGGTTATTGCCAAATCAGTCTTAAATTCAAAAGTTGTTTGGCATTTTGCAATTATAACTTTAAAATTGTAAGAAAGAAGCTAAATAGGTAATTATTGTAATAAATTGCTATATTATAATATGTATTATTAAGTTTATTTTAATGTGTTTGGAATATTATATTTAACATTGATAAATAAAATAACAATAATTTTCTGGAAACCAAGAACTGATCAAAAATTTTTATATTAGAATTAATGGAAATTGCATTTTTTTATTTTTTTTTCCAATTTTTGCCAATCAAACAATTTTCAAGGAATTCATTACTTTTATAAAATTAGCAATGCCAATATTTTATTTATAAATTATTCTTTTGACTATGAAAAATTGAAGTTAAATTGATTTTAAGTCAAATATTAACTCTAACAAGAAAGTATCTGATATAAAAATAATGTAAAAAATGATGCAGAAAAATGTTCTGTAAGAAGAAAATATTTTTCTATGTAAAAAAAAGTGGAGTAGAAAAAGTTTATCATGTGCATTTTTAAAAATTTTGTCTAAACTATAGGTTATCTATGGAAAAAATAAAGAAGAAAGAATCTAGAATTTAGATTCCAGATGCTATAGTTTCTATAAAAAAACTTTTGTATACATTATAATTATTTTTGCAATGTGTGTTGTTGTTTGTTTTTTTTTTATTATTGTGATTGCAGATGGACTATTTATTCATAAAGTACTATTAATATATAAACTTTATATTACAAAATTGATTCTGTTTAATCTTTCTGAAATTTGTTTCTTGAAAAACTAAGATATATATTTCTGTTAATGATTTTAAATTTTCAAAATACTTTTTTTTAAAAAATTCTATTCATGAATCCAAAAATTAATTATTATTAATTTCAGAGAATGGATGTAGATCTTCAGTAATTTTTGATTATATAAATAAAATAATTTAATTTTATATTTTGATAATAATTGCAGATATCAAAAATTTACATATTAATTTTGCTAATTTTTAATCTGAATTAATAGAATTATGTGAAGATGAATATTTAGTGATTTGGATGGATGATTTAATATTCCCATGCCAGAATTATCCTAGTAAAGAAGAACCAGTTTCACTTCCAGTATCAGTAAGTTATGAAATTTAGTTTATTTAATAAAATAAATTAAAATTCATATTACAGTGAAACCCCGCTCGTGCGTTCCCGTATCGTACGACTTTCCCGCTGCTCGTGCGTTCCCGTATCATACGACTTTCCCGCTTTAAACGTCTATTTTTGAAGTCCCAACATATTCTTATACATGCAATGTAAAACTTTCCCTTTTCCTACGTTTTAATTATATAACGTTTTTATTATGACGTCATCAGAGTTCTTTTTTTTATTATGACATTATCAGAGCTTCCTTCTTCGTGTGTTTCCCCGCTCGTTCGACTTTTCGGGCCGGTCCCCGAAAAGTTTCAAATGGCTCGTTCGATTTTTCGGGCCAGTCCCTGAAAAGTTTCAAAATCGGGGTTTTACTGTATTAGAATTTATGAGAAATTGCAAATTCTAATTTGTATAACTTAACATGAATAGCATGTACAAAAGTAAGGTAAAAGCACCAGTAATTGAATTTGTATCAGTAGTTGACCACTTTTCACTAAAACACAAAAAAATAAGATTTTTTTAAATAATGGTCTTACAAGAGAAGTGCGGTAGATATGCTATGGCCTCTACCTATCTACAGCACTTCTCTCGTAAGACCATTATTTAAAAAAATCTTATTTTTTCGTGTTTTAGTGAAAAGTGGTCAACTACTGATACAAGATCAATTACTGGAGCCTTTATCTTAGTTATTGTTTTAAAATACATAGTCGTAAATAGAACATAAACCATATTTATCAAACTTTAATAATTACTTTTAATTGATGATACAGTAGGTGTCCAACTTGCAGTTAATTTGCCCAAACTATCTCACTTATATACAGCACATAAAGTTTAAACTTGTACATCTCATTTACAAGTTCTTGTCCATTGCCTTTCATTTGTCTATTCATATTCAATACATCCAATATCTATTCACACTTTGTTATAAATTCCTTATCTATTATTTAGTCCAGTTATATATCTTTAGTTTGTGTTGAAAATCAGATATATATACACCATAATAGGGATCAGCAAACAGTGGTATAGTAGTATAGTGAATGGGGCAGTATTCTTTAACGGTGACTCAAATGAAGCTGGACACCATTTTATCTAGTCCTAACTTTTGGTTATTATGACAAAGTTTCACTAAATAAATTATAAATTTGGAATGGGGCAGTATTCTTTAATGGTGTCTCAAATGAAGCTGGACACCATCTTATCTAGTCCTAACTTTTGGTTATTATGACAAAGTTTCACTAAATAAATTATAAATTTAAATTAGCATATTGTATTCATATTAAAATTTTGAAACAAAATCTTGTATTACTTAGTCTTAATTAAGTTTAAAATATACAACTTAGTATTTTAAACTTACTTAAGGTTCCAACAATAACCATAATAATTTGAACTTAGTAACAATGGATATCTTTTCCCCTTGCATGACCTGTAAGTTGAAAGGGTTCTGAAAATTTTATTCATGAAGAAAAATTTTTTTTATTAAAACAGTATAATAATGCCAAAATGAGAGTGATTTTGTTATGAGATTTAAAATTTTATAATTTTTGCATATGAATTATTAAAATAATAAAAATTGATAAATGCTATGAACACAAAAGGAATGGAATTAATAAATAGAACAAATTAATAAATGCTTGCTCATTTAATAATGTGAGTATTTACAGACTTTATATTTTTTTTTTTTTTAACTAAAAATAAATTTATTGTAGCACTTTTGACTTCTGGGTCCTCTTCAGCAAAACATAAAACCAAAAGAAAAATATAAAGTCTGTATTTATCAACTATCCTATTCTTTGCACTCGTTGCAGATGTAAGCAGACAAATATTTTGAATTACTGTAGTACTTTAATTTAAAGCTAATTAACTGTAAATGATAATTAATATTAAAACAATTGTATTTTGGTATGTCATAAATATTAAAAGATTGATTTACTTTAATCTTAGACTTATTAAACTTGAAAACATGCAATAGAACAAAGCATAAGAATATACAGTACTTATTACTAAAAATATTTATTTCTATTTAACACACACTGTTAAAAGTATGATAATGTTATCATAATTATACTGTCTCAAAGGACCACCTGTACATAAAGACCATTTTTTCATGTCCCTTGTGTAGTCTCTCTAGACAGGATTCACTGTATCACATTGCTTTTGTATATGCATCGCCATTAGTCGGCAAGCAAAGCCTTGTTACTGTATTTCATCTAAGTCTGTCATGTCCAATAAGAGAGATAATATTACTGATGAAAATTCCAATGTAAAAAAGATGAGGAAAGCTTTATTTAACTGTTTTAAGTTAAATAAAAATCTAATTTATGAAAATATTAAAACAGAAATCAAACAAGTCAAGAATTAAAAAAAATTCTCAACTTGCGTCAGAATTGACTTATGATGGAGACATTGGAACAGAGCCCAGTTGTAAGTCAAGGACTACTTGTATATCCCATCAAAAAACATTTCATATAAAAAATGTAGCCAAGTCTCGTGCCTCTTTATCCGTAAAAAGTTGCGCCCTTATTTACTCTGACACTTTTATTCACAAATCAATCCAAGTCATTGTATCTTTAGTTCCTTTATCCGTAAAAAGTTGAGAGATATCACGAGAGCCAAGTCTAGCGCTGTCCGTAAAAAGTTGTAAGATATCATGAGAGCCAAGTCTAGCGCCCTTATTTACTCTGACACTTTATTCACAAATCACACATCATTAATCTTTAGTTAAATTACCATTTTGTGACTTGGCAATTACACAGCATAAGGAAGTTACAACTTACAGCCTTACAACTTTACAATGTTATGTAAAATAATAATACACTTTATAAATAATACATGTTTAGTTTCTATATTAATATTGTTGTAATATCTTATGCAATAGTTTACTATAAACATGAATATTAAAATGTAAGCAATAGCCGTCACCATTTTCGTGCTACGTAATTGCCAAGTCACAAAATGTTCTTTAACTAAAGATACAATGTCTTGGAGTGATTTGTGAATAAAAGTGTAAGAGTAAGTAAGGCACTAGACTTGGCTCTCAAGATATCTCATAACTTTTTATGGATAAGGAGGCGCGAGATTTGGCTACATTTTTTACATGAAATGTTTTTGATGGGATTTCACTTCTTTTTGTGATTTTTTTATGGATAAAGAGGCACGAGATTTGGCTACATTTTTTACATGAAATGTTTTTGATGGGATTTCACTTCTTTTGTGAGTAGTCTGTCTTTTCTTGACTTCGTGTTCTTTTTGGACATCATTTTTGTAAATATTTTAAATTTTTCTGTCGATAGTTAATCATTTTCTTGACTTCTTGTTCTTTTTGGACATCATTTTTGTAAATATTTTAAATTTTTCTGTCGATAGTTAATCATCAGCACTCTTTAGCATGCCACACTGCAATAAAATCTGATTGCTATGACAACAGGAACTTGCCAACCCCTATAGGACAATCTTAGTTTTGTTTTCTAAGCTCAAACTTGCTTCTTTTATTAAAGCTGTACAATGTGCAACTGAAGAGGATATATTTTTATATCGAAAGTGCTTCTACCATTATTAGTGTATATACATTATTTTGGATTAATGTGCATAAAACTTGTCTATAGGCTTATCTTTGTTTATTATTTGTAGAAAAGAATAACAGTTAAGGTTGCCGATAGCAAACGAGGGAATGTCGACGTAACTGCAGCTGCGAATGCGGATTTTCTGGATGTTTTAATTTTTCCTTTCTTTGTACCCTAACACTATCTTTATCCCAAATTTCAGGTTTCTAGGGCTGCTAGAAGTACCACTGATTTTTGATGATCGATCAGTGTCGAAAAAACTAGTTAAGGTTGCCGATAGCAAACGAGGGAATGTCAACGTAACTGCAGCTGCGAATGCGGATTTTCTGGATTTTTTTATTTTTCTTTTCTTTGTACCCTAACATTATCTTTATCCCAAATTTCAGGTTTCTAGGGTTGCTAGAAGTACCACTGATTTTTGATGATTGATCAGTGTCGAAAAAACTAAATTTTGAGTACATATATCTTTTGAATTAGAAAAGATAGAAGTGTGAAAATTTAGAGGTTTCGTTCCGTTTACCAACTAGTCTAGATAAAAAGATTTCAGGTTCTTGGCCAACACAAAGATATGGAGGTGTCAAAAGTATTCTGAGCTCCTTCCAGAAAAGGATGGTACGGCCGTGCTTGCTCGACTTGGCGGAGGCAGTGCTGAGCCCCCAGATAGTTTCATAATTTAAAAATATTAATATATATCATTTATTTTCCTTTTAACATCGCAATTTTTATACTAAATTTAATAAGCAAAAACTACATTATTATTTTAATCAGATATTTGGTAAGCATATATAAAAATTTTCATAAAGATAAATTATTGACAAAACCAGATCTTTTCATCTATATAAAATATAGAATCAAATGACTATTATTTAAAAATGCATTTTTTAATATCATTATTAATTAGTTAATTTCTATTGTAAAAAAAAACTATGTAAAGGTAATAGTGGTTTGTGACTATAGGCTGTGTTTCATAATTTTTAAGTTATAAAATAAGTACTTTTAAACATTAATAAAAAATAATTATAAATTTCAGATAACTAGGGTTTTGACTTTTAAAAAACTGTTAGAATTTTTAAAAATGATATTTAATAGATTACATAAATATATGATTCATATTAATTGTTTTCTTTACAGGAAAAGAATATAGTAGATTTTTTTTGTGACTACATAAAAAATGATAAAATTGATAATTTATTCACTGCATTTTTGATATCAGCTGATAAACACACAGAAGGAGTGTTCAGTGATCAATGTCAGAATATAATAAAGAGATATTCTGAATGTCTAAGTTTTGCAAAAATTGGGCCATTTAAAAATGTTGTTGAAGAACACTTTGATGATTTTCCAGATTTCTTAGATGTAAAGTTAGAAAAAAATACCTACTTTTCAAACAAAATTGTTGGCTGTTTATATCGACGTTGTGAAGTTTTACAATTAGATTTTAAAGAATTTATAAATTCAGAAAATAATATTTTCTTAAATCCAGATCCAGATTTAGATTATTCAGGAAGAGAGAATTTTGAGGAATCTGCCAACAAAGCTTTGGTAATTTATCAAAACAAAATTGTTGATATTCTCAATGAGTATGGAATTGAAACAGAAAAAGAACTTTTATCTTATGCTATTTCAAGACATCATAAATATTTTGAAAAAAATGAAGATTTATGTGATATATCTATAATATATAGAATTAAAATGTTTGTGAATGAAATGAGAGAAGAGTTTTTTAAAGAATTTTTAAAAGATGGAGTAAAAATTAATACGAAAATTATAGATGTTTTATGTAAAAGTAAGTATAAAGAAAAAATATTTCAAAAAGCATCAGCTTGGTATATAGCAAGCTATAATGAGTTTGGTGGAAAAAAATATTTTGGATTACCATGGACTATTTATGAAATTTTAAACAAATTAAAACTTTACAATTACAACAAATCAAAGGAAAGAAGCTTGATGTTTGAAAAGGAATTAGAGGCAACGCTAAATTTATATTATAGAATCAATTCCGAAAAAGATAAATTTAAAATAATTGTTAAAATAATACATGATTTAATCTGTAATAAAATTCTACAGTCAGAAGAAATGAATTATGAACAATTACAGACACTACTAAACTGTTTAAGAAACTATTGGTCATCTAATGAAAATATAAATGAACAGTCATTTGCAAAAACTTTTTTATTGTTTTTAGGAAAAATATCATGTCTTATATTTGAAACATCAAAAACACTCTCATGTTGTTTAGATAGTCAAGCTCTTGGTAGATTAGCACTTGAAGTTTTGTTAAATCTAAGCTATTTCCATAATATTGATTATTTCCAGATAACATCCCAAATGGAACCAATACAAAAAGCAGTTTTCAGGTTATCACTGGAACAAAATGAATTGGCAGAACGATTCACTTATTTTGGAGATAAGATTACAGAAATAATGTTAAACTGGACAAACATTAAAAGTTTTCAATACCGTTTGAAAGAAGATAATGATAAATGGTATTTATTAATTACTGTTAATGGTAATAAGTACACAATAAATTATTTTAAAACTATAATTATGGCAAAAGATTTTTCAGAAACTATTATTAATTGTATATCATTGCAAAATATTTATGATTAATAAATCAGTTTGTTGATAAATTTATGGTTTGTTTAATTTTTTAAAATGCAATAATTTAATATATATTTCCTTCCTTTCAGTTTTAGTATACAGGATAAAACAGTTTACTTAAATTTAATCTCTCTCCATAATTTTCCTCTCTTGACTTTGAAAAAGAAATTATGGAGTAAAATTTTGTATAATGATCTTCAGTTTTATTGAAATACAAGAGAATGTCAAAGAAATTTTAGAAGAAACTTTTCAGTACTTTTAAATTTTTATAAAATCAATATTCAAAAAATGAAATCAAGAGGTGCAAATAAAAATTATCTGCAAATAATTGAACAGTGAGCATTAATAGTGTTTATTAGATAAGAAATTAAAAATGATAATGAAAATAATACACACAATAATATGATATCAAACAGACAGATTCAGAAAAAATGACAATTTGCACACTAATGCAAATAATTTGTATTGCTAATAATTTAAATGATTACTGTACAGTATATGTACTGTATTTCTTTGTTTTTCTCTAAATGATAGAGGCACGTGTCCCGGTTCTCTCCTTCAATCCACGCTCGATATCAAATACAATTCAGCTGGAAATAATCGACAATGGTCATAAAATACATATGAAAAATTTCAACATAATTTATAAAATATACTCCATTGAGTTTGATTTACAAATCCGTACTTTAATTGAATTGTTTTTTAAGTAACAAAATTCTTCAGTCACTAAAATAAAAATCTAATTATTATTGTGATTTAATTACAGTGGATTCCGTTTAATTGGGACAGCCGCATAATTGGGTCAAATCTCAAAGAATGGAAACCAAACTAATACATACAATCAAAAAAGTATTGAGACACAACAAACTGTCAATCATTTATTGAAAAATAAATAATTAATACACTGAAATTAATACTGTTTTCACTAAATCACTATATAAACTAAAACAAAGTTTTTGATCTAAAAATTCAAGATAAATAATAATAAATTCCACACATCTTGTGTTCAAAGTGAAAATCACGCTCAAAAAAGTATTGGGACATATGGAGTAAAATTTTGTATAATGATCTTCAGTTTTATTGAAATACAAGAGAATGTCAAAGAAATTTTAGAAGAAACTTTTCAGTACTTTTAAATTTATGTTACAAGAATGACTCTTTCCCCAATTAGTAGAGGGTGAACCTATAAACTTCATTTGGCAACAAGATGGAGCCCCTCCCTATTGGTATCTCTTTGTACTAGAGTGGTTGAACGTCGAAGTCCCTGACCGTTGGATTGGTCGTAATGGTCGAGACGACAGAGCTCTTTTTCGCTGGCCTCCACGTTCACCTGACCTAACGCCATGCGATTTTTTCCTTTGGGGCTTTGTAAAAGATTGTGTCTACGTTCCGCCGCTACCTAATGATTTGCCAGAGTTGAGACACAGAATTGAAGAGACTGTTGCTTCCATTACTCCGGACTTGTTAACCAAAGCGTGGGAAGAATTGGACTATAGGTTGGATGTGTGCCGTATAACTAAAGATGCACATATTGAACATTTGTAAGAAAATCTAGGTTAGTTTATCTTCAATTTGATGTATGATTTGTTGTAAATAGTCTAAATTAAACTGTTATAATATACCATTGAAACTGAGACATTCTTTTATGGACACCCTGTATATTTAATAGTGAAAAACTTATCATAAATGCAAATAATCCTTAATATCAAAATAATTCTTCATTTCTGTATGTAATTTTTCGTGAAAAGCTATATAAATATTTGGATAGTGACAACTCTTGTCTCATGACTAAAAAGTCGGGATGGCCGCGTGGTAAAGCTTTGGCTTACCACCCTGGAGGATCCGGGTCAAAATCCGGGTCACACACCTCCATCAGTATTATCATGAGGTGGTCCGGGCCCGGCCTGTTGAACCCCATCCTTCATCCGTCATCCGGTTGACCCCATCATGGGTGCTGGCCAGCTTGTGATGGGAGCTATTAAATGGCCGCCGCCAGATACAGAATATCCCCTGAGGATATGGCGGCGTAATAAAACTAACCTAACCTAAAAAGTGGTACTGCTTTCCGCATTCAGAAACATGTTTATATGAACATTTTTACTCAGAATAATCGATATTATCTACAAAAATATATAAAATCATTTGTCTTGGCAGTGGCGGAACTTAAAATTTTGGCCCACCCGCAAAATAATATTCTGGCCCCTACTATAAAAAACAAAACAAATTTCTATCTAAATATTTTTATTGGAAAATAAGAAAAAAGAACAAAATTGAATCATTTAAAAAACAATCGAAAATTATTTCAAAAGAAAATATATTTAAAATTCTTTTTCCTGGTCGTTTACTTAAATTTTATGCGCTTGAAATTTTGTTAATTATTATAATAATATTGTCGGATGTAAAATGATTATAATTGTAAAAGTGGCAAACAAACGGGTGATTGAAACGAATTACCTGATGGGAGCAGGAGCACTATTTCACGTTCGATTTGGCCGGAAAGTTGTTTTAAATCAACATTTATAAAACTTAAATCGTATAATAATTTCGGTTTCTTTTTAGAACCCTCTGCAATGACTAGAGTTCATGGGTCACGATCAAACGAAACCATACAGGAGCACTATTTCACGTTCGATTTGGCCGGAAATTTGTTTTAAATCAACATTTATAAAACTTAAATCGTATAATAATTTCAGTTTCTTTTTAGAACCCTCTGCAATGACTAGAGTTCATGGGTCACGATCAAACGAAACCAGCATAATTTTATTCTGATAAACTTTCTATCAAATCGACGCAAGAAACAGTTTGTCCCGTATAAATGATGAACCGAATTTCGATTCGAACCTTCACTACAATTTGACATGAATAGATAATTTAAAGAAATTAGAAGAAAGTAAGAAAGAAGAAAATTTTAATACAGTAGTACCTCGGTATACGTCCTTAATCCGTTCCAGATTCTTGGACTTATACAAAACAAGACATATATAAACGAATTTTTTCCATAAGAAATAAAGGGAAAATGAATAATCCGTTTCCGTGAAAAAAATCCTATTGCTATTGACATATTATACATTGATTGGTTTGTATATAATAATTTAAACCCTACTTAATACTAAAATAAATTAATATAAAAGCAAAAAGATGAACTAAATGAAAATTTAACATTAGCTGATTTAATAGCGTCTTTGTTTTTAACAATCGTAGATACTGCCGTTCTCGGCATACGATATGCAGCAACCAAGACCCGTATACTCATGCCACCTTCATACTGTTCAATAATCACTTTTTCACTTCCATGGTGATTCTAACAATTTTCTTCGTTGCTTGGTTCTTCTCATTAACTTTCTTAGAATTCTTAGTTAATGAATTTATTAAAAATTTAAGCGAAAACACACAAAATCACGTTGAAATTCACAGAGCACGTGTTGTTCACTGAATGATAGCAATTGCCTACTGACGCTCGTGGGCAGTCGTGGTATTGTCTTGAGAGAGATAAACAAGGGTAGCGCGCGGTGTCATAACTCATTTTGACTCACACAAGTTCTAGCACACTAGTCGGTCGTGTTACAAACAAAGGTCGTATACCGAGCAAAATTTTTCGCGTCCAAACAGAACGTATACCAAGTTGGACTTATTTCAAAGCGGACGTATTCCGCGGTACCACTGTAGTTTTCACACAGTTCTCTTGTAGCTCGTATCTCTGAGGTTCAGTTAATGCACTTCTTTCTTCATATGTTCTTGTTTGCACTAATATCGTTTGTGTTGTGTTCGTCAGAATTTTTGTCTTCAATCCAAAGTAATTAAAAAATATATTCAGAAAAGAAATGAAAACAAAATAAGAAGAAGAAAAAGTGACGATTCACTCTCATAGATATGTTTATGGTTCATTAGTGAAACTAATGAACCATATTACTTGAATTAAATTTTAGTTTTGTTATTTTAATTAGTTTTATTCTGCATTATTTGTCTTTGATTCATGATATATTTGTTTTCTAATTATTTGTATTATTATTCTGAACTAATAAATTTTATATTAGCTAGCTATGTAACTAATTTATATGTCGATTATTTTGCGCTTCTCGCTTTGACTTTCTCGATCTATAACGCGTTCGCGTATTTACGTTCGCTTGTAGTTTTCTCTCATCATCCTGACACGCATGCTTTTAAATATAGTTCACCCTGCTGGAGCAACATGGTCTAAACTGCTTTTGTTGTCAGCATCTGACATTTCAATATTCTAAATGAGCGAAATTGCAGTTTCCCGAATCCCGCGTATCAGAATCTACTAGCAGAAAGTAAGCAAGGGAAAGAAAGCATCAAATATTTGTCCAGTGCGAAACACATCTAAAGCCTTTAGACAGACTTGAAATATCGCTTTTAAAGCTTGTAAAAAGTCCAAATTGAACTTGCATCGTTCCCTGCTGATGGAAGCAAGGCGAAGCTTCAATTTGGACGACATAATATACGAAGCTCAAGTGTCAATGCCATCGCGACTCTTGCGTCGTCTCCGAGATTTGTACTTCGCTTCGATCTTCTAGATTACTGGTGAGCAAACTTTTCTGACCGTAGGCCACACAGACTTCTGTAAGGTCTCTACCGGGCCGCATGTAAAAAAAAATATTTTTACTTTCATACATGAGGTATTCATAGTAGAGAAAAATACTGCGATCAGGTACTTCGCTTCGATCTCCTAGATTACTGGTGGGCAAACTTTTCTGACCGTAGGCCACACGGACTTCTGTAAGGTCTCTACCGGGCCGCATGTAAAAAAAATATTTTTACTTTCATACATGAGGTATTCATAGTAGAGAAAAATACTGCGATCATGCCGAAAACCAACGGTCCGTTTTCAACGAATTTTCACGGTCCCTTCCTACCACTATCATTGGCTCAAAGTCCGTTGCCTCAATAGATTATATTTTCAAAGATATCGGTAAACCAAGTGGGGCACACTCCAGATTTTTTAAAGGGAAGCATTTCAGCGTACAAAATCTAGGTTTAATTAAATAATTTATATTGCTGGTTTATGTAATTTAATATTTTTGTGGTAAAATTTAAAAAAAATCGTCGTGACGGGCCGCATGCGGCCCGCGAGCGTAGTTTGCCCATTACTATCCTATACAACGGGAACGACATCGTAACTCGAAAAGGAGGATACGGTGTACGAAAGAAAAAAAAAAATCGTCGTGACGGCCCGCGAGCGTAGTTTGCCCATTAATATCCTATACAACGGGAACGACATCGTAACTCGAAAAGGAGGATACGGTGTACGAAAGAAAACTTCAATCGATAAATAGATTATACCATAATAACTATAGGCCTAAATTATTACCTGTCTTACCTATGAATGCTTCATTAATTTGTCAAAACTCTCTCAAAACACTAGCTCAAATAGATATAAATATCATACAAGTTTAAGCAAATAGAAGAAAGTAATTTTTGACAATTCTTCAGGGAAATTAAAATTCAGCCCAATACACATTCTGCGCGTTACAATTAATATAATTAATTATCGATTTTTCTACATGACATTTCTTATTGTGGCAATTGTTACTTATTATAAACATCAGAATTGGATTAAGATTGTCTCAAGAATGATATTTGTTACATTTGACCTTGGCGACTCGTATACAGAAAAAGTGGTCGGGTCGAGATAAAAAAAAATTATTCAGATTATTATTAGAATTTCATGATTTTAATATACTGTAAATAATAAAACAATGAAAATTATATTTGTAAAGTTTACTTATTTGTTTATAGAGCTTTACGATGTTAAACATTTAAGTTATGAGTAATATGTTTTTTCTGCCACAGTAATCACAGTAATCATATTTATTCAGGTAGTGTAGTATGTAGCGAGCAGTAAAAATCCCTGAAGAATCAATTGATTATGGAGAACGGAGATCATCTCCATAAATAAATTTTCCAAGAAATGGAATTCGAGAATCGAACATGGTCCTCCATGATGGAAAATTATAGCATTCTGTTTTACTAATCTGAAGAATGCAATGCTGACAAAATCAAAATTGCTGATTACTTTCTTACTATTTTAACTGAATACTATATTTCCATACTCTCTGACTTGAAGATAAACAAAATCTTTTGCTATTTAACATAAAAATAAACTACTGAACATATAACGTATGAAAATTATACTTTCAGTAGTTTACTTTCAAGTCGGCTGAGTCTATGATAAACTGTAGAATGCAACGAATATATAATGAAATTAATTCTACTGAAAGCACAATTTTCATATATCAATATCAGGATTTAATCTAACTAAACTGTTGGTGTGTTAGATTAAATCCTGACATTAATAATTGTAAAAGTCTATATTTGGAAGTCTTTATAATTCATGATACAGTATTTAATAAATTCAATTTAAAAAATTATATATATCTTATTATTTTCTATAATAAATATGGTATAACAGCGATATGAAGATAAACATATCAGATGAATCGATGAAGTAATTTAGTTGCTATGAGACAAAAATCGATGGAATTTATCATCAATGCAAATTCAAGGGCAAAAGTGCATAAAATATTCAACTGAGAACTTTCTCCTAACTAAGAACTATTATCTAGATATCTAGATGAACGAAACTAGGAGATAACAATCTTAACTATTATAATTTTTTTCTAACAATATGGAGTGTGCGTGCTACCACTGTACTTTTCTGCTAATTCTAGCAGTGCTTAGAATATTCGGTATATCTTTTACCAAATGTGCCATGGATAAGAGAAATCACAATGAAAATAGATATTACAGGTTATATAATTTTATACTTTTATTAATATTTCCATTTATTGCCATTATTTTTATTTCTTATTGGTTTATGGATAAAGAAAAACAGAGAATATTTTGCAGGTTAACTTACGATTTAGATTTAAAACTCGATGCATATTACCTAAGCTCATTAATCATTATTAATCAAGAGTTTGTCATTTATCTGGGTTTCTTAAGAAACAACAAATTTATTCGTAACAATATGTGTAAACAATGGGAAAATATCATTGATCGTCTGAGATTATCTCCTGAAAGAAATATAAAAATTAAACTACTTGAAAAATATTTAACATTGTTTGCTATATTTTTGATGCTTTATCGAGTATACTAACAATCATAGTTTTTCTTTCTTTGTAGAAATTTTCATTAATCGATTTTTATTTATCTGACAAAATATGTTCCATCATGTATGTTTTACCTTTTGTATACTATTTTCACATTTTCCTATTTTTAGCTGTATTATTACTTTTGATGTCAAAATTAATAGCTGCACTGTTTCAAGAATTTTTAGACAATTTTAAAACTGTGGAATGTGCAAACATGGAAGACATTAACTCTTTATGTTCTCTTGTCAGAGATACTGATGACGCATTTAATTTTATATTCATCGACGTATACACAAGCATTATGTCGAGCAATGTTATCAGTATCATTTTTATGTTTTTTTGAAGATTGCGAATTTAATTTAAAAATTCTATTTTATTATATGGATGAAAATAATGACATTTATTGTGTTCTTCAGCCCTATTTTTGCACAACCCGTTTATAAATGGGTAAGTTACAACATTAATTAAATACGCGTATTTAATTAAAATCTTATACTTAGTTATTTATGAATTTTTATAGCCGAATATACCTTATAAATATTTCTGCGATTTGTATTTTGAATGTGATTTAGTAAAGGACAAGTAGATGTAAGTATTTTCTTTGATATTTTTATTTTAATTATATTTTTAATAATGATACTGTTCAGATCATCTGGACCAGACATGTGAGCAACAGCTAACATCGTGTTTCTTTAAATTAAAAAAATATAATAATAAGAAAGTATATCGATTATTTTAAAATCCTCATTGCAAGAAAAATAAATGCTTAATTTTGCAGTTAATTTTAATTAAGCAATCGCAATCTTTTAAAATGTTACAGTGATCTACGGTTTATACGGATATCGCAACAGTAAATAATATCATCGTAATATTTTATCGGATTTTCTATTAAATTAAAATAACAATATTCGATCTAGATATAAAAATTTAATAATAGTTTATTACAGTTGAAATCAGAAGCTTTCAACTTAATATGAAGCGCTTTGCTAGTTATGAACGTGAAATTTGATTTTGAAATTTAAAGAAATTTTACAAAATTATTCAACAATTTGAAGTAATATGATAGCAAAATGTTCTAGAAATTAATGTATAGTAAAGCTACACAGTTAGCAACATATTACGGAATATTTCAAGATGACGTCGATTAAATTAAAAATTTCTCGCTTTATATTCGAAATTTTTTTATTAGTTATTCAATTTTAAAATATATTAACATAATAAGTATATAAAGTTATTCAGCATATTTGCGTGCAAAATAAGAACAGTATCTTCCCGATTTACTAACAAAACTTACATACGAATTATGTTCGTAACTACAGGGGCGCCCGCATGTCAATGATCTATGTTATTTTTTTCTATGAAAGTCTTTCGCCATCTTATTTTCATATAATAATTTTGAGAACTGTATATTTGAGTATATATGGAATCTGTTATAGATAACATAATTTCTATATGTCTATAATGAATCCGCCTTCTACACCATCAATTAATTTTTACTGCCCATTGAAAAGATTTAGCAACTGATGCTTGCAGGAACATCAGTGTTATTTGTTTGATAATTTTGTATAAATGTTACAACTAGTATTTGATCAAACATAAATTTAAAGATTTTAACACAATTTATTAATTGAATTTTTTTTTTAAATTATATATATATATATATATTTTACAGGTTATTAATATATATTATTAATTTGAAATTTAGATTCATAACCTTTTACTGAAACACGAAAGAAAACGAACATGTTTCACTTTTTATAACTGCTCTTATTTTAACAAACAGCTCACTTTAAACATATGTTGGATTATTGAATAAATATGAATTAGTATTTCATTCATAATAAAAAAATAAATGTTTACTTTTTTCATTTTATTTTTTTCAAATAAACATCGAGGTGTTTAAAGAGTATTAAATGATATTTACACTATATTTGAACATAGAGATCATGTTGTGTACTTTCTTAGATTAAATAGTTTATTATAGCTTATATAACATTCCAGTTTCTATCGGCCGTATTTGTTTAAGAAAATTTTTAGAAATTTTGTTTTACTTTTTGGTTTGAAGTTAGGTGTTCCTTTTCTAATAAATTGAGAGAGAGTTTTTTTTTTCTTTAATTTTTAATTCTCCTTTCTATTATACATTTGTTTCCTAACCGATCAATGTTTCTGTATACCAACTTTTAACAAGTTCACTACTATAAAATGTAAAATAATAAGTGAGTTATCATTAAGCAATCCTCATAAATCCAGTAGGAATCGTTTGATTATTTCTCATTTTTTGTTACAGTTTATGACATTATAATGAAGCAATACCATTCGATTTTTTGATATTAATGAATATTTTATATTTATAACAGATAGAGAACATTGAATTTAAATTCAATGTTCAAACAGTAATTTAAATTCTTAAAATTATACGCTACTTAAACTAGGAGAATATAATAATTCATTATCGTTTAATCAATTAGTTGATTTGGCTTGTTCTAATTTTTACGCCTCGTAAGCTGTAAAATTCTAATAAACTTTATGCTCTAGTTTAAAATTAAAAGATAAAATTTCATAACATTAATATGAGGTTTTAATTGAAAACAATCATTAACTTTAATTCATATTACACTACACCATCACAAATTTGATCAAGATCAATCTATTGTTTTCGAACTATAGAGATATCTCTTCACATTTGGAAATGATCGTTCGAAATAAGATTTTTGATTGTTGAAAACATGACTGTATTCAGTATATAATAAAAAGTAATGGTGGTATTGATGATAATATTAATAAATTATACTGATACTGATGTGCCTGACAACCGTTAGTAGGAATCGTGTGAATTGACACTTTACACTTCAATATCACGCATTTACTCTCTCGTAAAGAATCGATAATGCATTTGATATCAAATGCTTTCATGCATTTGATATCATCTCATTGGATGATGGCAGAAAGATAAAATTCAATAGCTATTTATTTGTTGTATAGACGGTTATAAGAACCTTGGATAATTGATTTTAATATCTATATCGATAATTTTCAATTTATATCCTTTCATCTCTAAGAAGTTACTCATATTCATAATTTTATTGCATAGAATTTTATTTAAACGCTTGTTATTTAAAGAATATTAGGTCCAAAATATTAAAGAATAACCGTTTTCGAATGTCCTGTTTAATAGTGAAAATTTTTGTAATGTATCTTAAATAACTGTTGGGATATGTGAATAAATTTAAAGAATTTTATAATTTTTAGCCGTTAAAAACATTTATCATGGAGACAGTGCATGAGATAAGATCGTATAAAAATATTTATTATTCTCTTACAATATTCTACTAGCACTAATCGTTTGCGAGTTATTTGCGTAAATGCATTTATTTTAAGCTATTTTATCAAGTTATACACACCTTATAATATCTAACCACCGTTAGTAATATCAAAAATGAAAAAAAAACGTGTTATTTAGATAATCTTTTCCTTTTAATATCTGAGAATATGAACTATTAGAGCGTAATATACTTTGCAATAAACCGAGAGGAATAATTACAAATATCCTATAATTTTTTTTAAGACAGAGCTTTATTTTTTGCTGGAGTTCGACGAATTAATTTAAAAATATTACTAAATCTTCCTAAAACTATAAAGTTGCAGAATATATTGTGCATAAAAGAAATATTTATTTTTTAACCTTAAATATGGCCCTACTGAATGAATAAACTTTAGTTGTTTTTAATGAATAATTAGTGTACGAAATTTTTATAAATGCTCCAAGATGTATTTTTCTTAGATGTGTTCCTCAGATGTAAAATATTTGGGATTCTCTTCATTATTATTAAATTCGTTTATATATTCGTATGTAAAGACATTTTAACAACATCAAATTTGACAAGAGGAAGATTATACTACTAATTAAAGACAGATTCTCAAGAAGGTAACAATAAAATATTAACTTCGTTTATCCCACTTATGGCAGAATATATTTTTCAATCAGTTAAGAGAAAAATAATTTTCATCTAAACTTCTTTGGGTCAAAATAATTTGCATAAACTTTAAATTCATTGTTAGATGTGTTCCTCAGATGTAAAATATTTGGGATTCTCTTCATTATTATTAAATTCGTTTATATATTCGTATGTAAAGACATTTTAACAACATCAAATTTGACAAGAGGAAGATTATACTACTAATTAAAGACAGATTCTCAAGAAGGTAACAATAAAATATTAACTTCTTTTATCCCACTTATCATATGGCAGAATATATTTTTCAATCAGTTAAAAGAAAAATAATTTTCATCTAAACTTCTTTGGGTCAAAATAATTTGCATAAACTTTAAATTTATTAATATTTTTAATTTCTGAAAACATCCAAGTAAAAACATTTAAACATTCATTTGTCCTTCCATGATTCATCATTGACTTCATTTTTAAATTCATATTCAGATTTTCATGTTCTTACAGAGCATGTCTCATTGTAATTAAGGAGGAGTGGGGGTAAGTGCAGAGAGTTGGAATTTAAACGCAAGTATTTTAATCTATCGTATAGATATTTAACAAGGACGTTAACAATCCCATTGCGCATTTTTAAATTCATATTCAGATTTTCATGTTCTTACAGAGCATTTCTCATTGTAATTAAGGAGGAGTGAGGGTAAGTGCAGAGAGTTGGAATTTAGTAACGCAAGTATTTTAATCTATCGTATAGATATTTAACAAGGACGTTAACAATCCCATTGCGCAGCTATTACCGTATAATTCATCCGTGAAATTTTTAAATTTGCTACAAAATCGTACAAAATGTTGACTACTCTGCGCTTAACCCGAAATGTCAGCTACTCTGCGCTTAATCCGTAACTTATCCGCACAGTCTTACCCGAAACGGGATAAGACTGTATGTGCAAGTTAAAAAACTTTGAAGCTTATTTACGCACGCTAATTGGAAAGAGCAGAATCATGAACAAATCTACTATAAAATGCTTTTTACCGCATAAAGATCGATTGTTTCGATTTAGAGTTATCCTTTATTAAATAATCAAGGATTGAACTCTGAAATGTGAGAGGCGGTATAGTGAAATAAAACAAAAATATAAAGTGATGTAAGTTCACAAATTAATTATTATTATTTCAAAGTATAAAAGTAACACAGCACACATTTTATTATTTAAAACAATCAAGGATTGAACTCTGAAATGTGAGAGGCGGTATAGTGAAATAGAACAAAAATATAAAGTGATGTAAGTTCAAAAATTAATTATTATTATTTCAAAGTATAAAAGTAACACAGCACACATTTTATTATTTAATATGACAAAATGTTTCTTATCAAATAAAAAATGGTTTATACAGAAATTTTAATCTTCACATTCCGTTTATTTCTTTTGAATAATCGCCTCTGTTGGTTTTTTTGACGTAGCTATGAACCATGTTGTATGCTAGAAAAAGAAGCTAATAAACAGATTAAAATGTAGAGCACGAAAAATATCTCCTAATATGAAGTTAACTAAAGAATTATTGCACTTTTAAGATCCTGTCAAAGTTGTGTGTGCTGTTCGGATGCGACGCTTGCGTTCACATTTCGTTCATTTATTTTGAATAATCACCCCTGCTAGATTTTCTGACGTAGCTCGAATGAAGTTATATTCTAGAAAAAGAAGTTAATAAACAAATTAAAATGTAGAACACACAAAAAAATAAAATTAAACGCTTTATGCGGCTAGAGCAGCTTAATACGCGATTACTCCAAGGTACTGGTCTGCACTTGTTCCAGGTAACAATATTTACGGGGCAAGAGCTTACCAGGGTTTTTCTGAATAAATTTTGAAATGCCAAAAAGTATTGTTTATTTAATATAAACTTTAATCAATATTTTTCATACTTACCAAAAACAGTTCCTAATATGAAATTTAGTTACTAAGATCGATAGGTTGTTATTAACTTGCTGTAGAATACTACAATATCAAATAGCAAAATTTCGCTTATCTTAAAATAAAAAAAGCCCGATAATGCACTTCCCTCAAATACGCCCTTACACCACTCCACCTTATAGCTTTTTAATATTTATAAAAAATTATTATGGTTAGATAAGTTATTACGATATATTCGAATAGTATTGATTACTTTATTATTTATGCCTAATTTATTTCTTAATTTTTATTTTATTATTATTTTTTTCGTGATCCTCTTTTCATGTGATTCCATTACCTACTATGGATATCAATTGTAATGAAAGTCAGAAATGTGTAGAAAAAACCAGTTTATCGTTTTACCCATTGTGCAGATCAGAAAGTTATGATTATGTTTTCAATCATGATCTTTTGAGTGTCTTCTAGCAGAATCACAGCGTTCCATGGAAAGCTTGGTTAAGAACACAACAGCGTCGAAAAAAAATAGAGAGAAAAAAAAATACTAGCTATCATTATCAAAATTCTTAATACAATTTGTTGAATCTTAAAATTGTTTATCATACGTCATTCATTATTATGGATTTTGTTTTCCTGACATATCTGCATTTTTATAATTATTTATTTATTAATTTATATTAGACTTGAATCTGAAAAACAACAAATACGAAAAGATAAATTTTTCTCTTAGAAAAGTTCATAGATGGCAGTCGTTTCCAAGAATCGATTACTTTATTTTTTTTTTCTTTATTTCCAGTTTGCTTGTTAATGAATGATTTTCAATAAACCCTTGTACATTTACTTATTGACTATTGACTTTCAAATTGTAATATTGTATGTTTTTAAGATTTATTACTTTTTAAATTTAGGTTATATAAAAAAAAAGTTTGTGGACATAGTGACGTTTACTTTTTAATATTTCTGCTATTTATTGAAATAGAAGTTAATACTCTATACTACTGTGTAATGTAATGAAAGTACATCAGACTAATAGAGTTATTCCAATATTGAAAAAAAAATGGACATAGTGCTCTTCACCTCCGGCATACAGATATCAATTCCGAGTTCTTTCGAATCGATTCTACGTTGTTCTGTTGCATCGATTCTCCCTGAGAGGGATAAACAAATTATCTGGTTGCAAGACAATTCAAATTATTATTCACCTTTTAAATAAATAAGCTATAATAGATTCCTAACAGTATGTTTAATTTAATAGTGCCAATCTTGTCGAAAATGTAGTCCTTATCACACCAACAAAGTTTGTCAAAAAATTCTAAAAAGACCTTCATATGAGCCGTTCACAAGCCAAATCGATTAACTCCACTTTTTGAATTTTTTAAAATATTGCCCGATAATACACTTCCACCAACTACGCCCTTACTCCACTCTGTCTTATATTTTTCACATCAAATTCTAGAAGCTAATCTCTGGATCGTATAGAACAAATGGGATTTATTAGTGCAACCATCAATTGATAATGGTAAAAAATCACAAACAATTAAATATTATAAATAAATACTATGTTATTAAATGATATTTTTTAAAGCAACAAAGAATATTCTATGCTGCTGGAACAGCGCCCATACTTTTTCAGTTTTTGATGCAAGATATTTACTAATATTTGCATTATATATTATCCTAACGGTAAAAGATTATGCATTATATTAGGAAATATTTAGGCTACCATTGAAAAAACTTTTATAAAATGTATCTCTTTAATTGTTAGTTTTTGACCTTTTCCATTCCAATGAAAATAAAAGAGTACACAAATAAAAAGAGAAGAGTACTAATAAAAGAGTACAAATTTAATACATATAGTAAGAATACTATATGTATTAAATTTGTTCATTTTCTGCTATTTGTCATAACTATAACTCTTGTATATATTATCTTATCAAAAACATCTAATATATATATAAAATAAACCAAGTATAGTACTAAGAAATTAGATTTTTGTTACAATTTAGATGGGACTACTTTGGTTGACATTATTGTTTTATTTTCTTAAAGCATCAACCAAATAGCGTATCTAAATTACAATAAATTTAGATGAGGCTACTTGACTGACGATTTAAGAAAATAAAACAATAACATCAACCAAAGTAACCCCATCTAAATTGTAACAAAAATCCTAATTTCTTAATACTGTACTTGACTTATTAAATATTTTTGATGAAATATCATTTATTTTTTAGATGATAATAAACATGCATATAACAAATTTAATCAAAATCGGTTTAATGATGCAATATTTAAAGTTTTTTGAAAAATGCAGCCCAATTGAGTCAAAATGAAAAGTCCTACATTTTGACAATTGGGCTGCATTTTTCAGAAAGTTTTAAATAACATGAATAACATTTAAATTCTGGATTTGTTCGAAATCGATTGAATAATATGACTTATAGAGATATTTTTAGAAAAAAAATCATCCTCTTTTACACCTTCTAATTTTATCTCAATTGGGCTAAAATTTTTAGACGATATTAATTGAGCTATGATATGCCTATATTCTAAATTTGAGCAAAAGCAGTTAAGCAATGAGATATATGAAGGTATTAATGGAAACGGAATTCCCCCAATTCCTCCCTTTATTTTAATCGATTGTACTGAAATTTTCAGAAGACTTCAAGTTATCTAAGTAATACCTATCTTCTAAATTTCATCGTTACCCGTTTAGCGATACAACTGTAGAAGTGTCTGCGAAGGAGGATGCGAAAAATGATGCATTTTGCCGATTTTTGCAGTTCTTAAACTGCTCTAGTTCTTTTATAAATTGGATTTGAAGCTTCAAATTTGATAATCGCTGTCTTATTGAATACTTTTCTCGAATGTAATTGTCAGATTTATAATATTTAATTTAGGACCAAAATTACAGCGAATTGAATTTTGACCGTAATGTCTCCGATAAAAAGAGTTAATCAGTGACTTTTACAATGCACAATAGTTTAATGTCAGTAATCACCAATTAGCATTTATCTAACAGATAACTGGCAGTTAAAGCTAACAGGAACTTTAACGAATCATTTTAAAACCGAGCCTTAGTCACTGCCGTGCCTCTTGAGCTGATTTTATTAAAACTCACATATATTATTAGATTACACTAGAGCAGCGTTTCTCAAACTATGGGGGTCGCGAAGCGAAATGCTGGGGTCACAAAAATTAAATTCAAATACTTGAATTTCAGTTTATTTCACAAACGTCCAATATTTAAGGTATGACAACATATGTATTTTCAATGTAGTTGGCTGATTGTGTTCATCTTATGACAACATATGAATTTTCAGTGTAGTTGGCTGATTGTGTTCATCTGAAGTAAATGATTTATATACTTATATGTTTTATTCCATATTTAATACTTATGTATAAATGATTTACGTATTTGTATGTTTTATTTCATATTTAATACCTGGGGTCGCGAAAAATCGTAATGAAAAATGGGGTCGTGAATGAAAAAAGTTTGAGAAATGCTGTACTAGAGGACCAAATTTGGATTTATTGCAAATAATTGATATCGGTTCAATATTATTGACATTCTTATTTTAAGACAGAAAATATTCATATATTTTAGGGAAATATTCGAGTGAATATTATCCAATTTGAATGAAATACCTATATCTATATTACTTATAAAATATACATTATGTGTGTGTGTGTGTGTGTAACTTTTCTATTTAAAATCTAAAAAAAGATATTTAGGAATATAATATAGAATTTTGTTCAGTATCAGTATGGGCATGTCCCTACGTCACCCTTTTTTTCAGGGCTCTACGTGGCCCAATTTTTATTTATTTTATGACAATAAATATCAATAGATGGCACTAAGTGTTAAAGTAAGAGGCAACAGATAACTTCCTGCACTACTATTATTGGATTTTTTACAGAATTACTTAGCTAAAACAATTATTACTTATTATGATACAGGATATATCATAATCAGTGTCAATTTGTGTTCAATCAGTATCTTTATATCATACCTTTTCGTTGGATGTTTTACTTTTAAGGAAATTTTATGTTGAATTTGCAGCTAAGTTAAGCCTATTCTATATCCATAATTATAATCGTGATAATTACATATCTCAAATGAAATTTGTTTATATTTTATCACACAAAGAATAACCATTCATCAAGCTGTAAACTACTCCTTCACGGGGGTGCAGCCCCGCAACTTTTCATCAAACTACTATATGTTTATCCAATATTATGTAATAATTAACTCTATTCATCATGATGTACACTATTATATGTTTATCCAATATTATATAATAATAATAAGTAATATTTAAAATCACCAAAAAAGCAGTAATATATACACACATTTTTTTTTGTTGCAATTTTAAATGAAATTAAGCCATTGCATTGCATCATGTTGCATTATTTCAAACGTATTTTGAGTTTCTCTCCCTTCGAAATTTTTCGTCGTACTATGCGTGATTTTTATAACATTGTTTTTCAAGCTGATCAGAGAAACAATTTGGATCTGACTTATGTATTTCCACGTGTTACATATAGATTCGAGCAGTCGTTAAACAGATAGGTCGTTAAGTGGGTTTATAAAGACGATTGAATTGCTATTTTAAACAAATTATTAAGAAAACATTATATTTTCCTTGACAACGTTTCTTATAATGTGCAATATAAATTGTATAGTTTATTTCCATTGTTTAATGCTAACAGAATATATAAATAACATGCTATTTTATATTTTTCTTTTATACAGCATTAATATATTAATTTTCAGTATACAATATTTGGAAAAACTGTACCATTATTTATTAAAAAATACAATGACTTAATTAGTAGCCTCTTAGACATTGTGATCTTTTTTAATAATACTACTTTATAATTATTAGCCAATTACTACGTGACAAAGGCATTTCAAGATCAATCACGAGCCGTCTACATCCGGATTATGGAGAATATAGAACGCGATTCCTGATATTTTCGATTTATATAATTTCCGATGATTCTAATTAGTTAAAAAATGCAGTACTCTGATTATTTTGTTCAGTCAGTGATTGTTGTATTATTAGGTGGACTTTCATTCACAGATAAGTCAGTTGCACATTATTGTTTCCCTTCTCTATTTTCAACTCATTATTTGAATAATGCTTCTTTGATGATTTGAAACAGTGAGAAAGTATCTTCAAAAATTTCTTTAACATATTCTCGTAGCTATATCTTTTAATAAAATCCAAGACAGGAAAAACATGCAAATTTTTCTGTAAATAGTAATTTCCTTTCGAAATCTTGGGAGGAAATTTTGTGAAGAAAAGAATATGCAACTATATAGAGTAATGTAGATCACATAATCGTTGCCAGATTGAAAATAAGATATTAATAGGTCTCATATTTTACATTTGTCCTGTATAGTTTATCTTGTTACAAAAATTGTGATAATGTCCTCCACAATGATAAATTTTTCATTGATAATAGATCGGAAGAGCGTCGTGTAGGGAAAGAGTGTAGATCTCGGTGGTCGCCGTATCATTAAAAAAAATTACAGATTCAGTTGAAAGAGATCCAACTTCTTTTCAATTGAATGCTATCGATTATTATATATATTTTTTTTCTTTTAATTTAGAGAATGTTATTCAAGAATTATGCTTAAGCAATAAAATTTCAGTGAAGTTTAAATATCCTATAAGTGGCGACATCTGTTAACTAGTATCATAATTATTGTAAACGTTTAATATACTGCATATAATAATTATAAACAAATTATTTTTTGGAAATTTAGTCTTTGGATGTTATAAAAAAAAATCGAAGATGCTCGTATTTTATATTAAACTTATATATATAGTTATAATAAAATAAGATACAATATTTTCATGTAATGGTCGCACTTTATTTTTGTAGTTCAAAAATTGGTTTGTAAAATTTCATCACATCATAGATAGCAATTTAGAAGATAAATGGTGACTAGCATTGCCAGCATATAGGATACTTTTGCCTCTTATTTTTTGTTCTATTTGCTAATGAGAGGTCAATTCAAATTTAATAAAATATGTTTTGAAATAAAAGCAGTGATTTTTTTATATATGAAAAAATTTAACGTGATAATTATAAATTGAAACAATGAACGTAGTGATTTTAGATCACTATGTTCATTGTTTCAATTTATACAGTATTAAGGATTTGGATGAATCAAATCGTGTTTTTTAAAAATCAAAACATTTAATAAACTCATTTGTTTTTTGAGCAGAGTTAAGTGTGATAATAAAAATGAAGTTGTGATCAATGCAAGTAACACCGGCACAAATAAATAATTTGCCCTTTTACTGTTTTTCAGACCAGAAACAAGTCTGCTAAACTGACAACAACTAAATTACGAGGTCGCCGGATAGCCAAGCCAAGTGGTAAAGCATTGACTTATCACCTGAAAAATTCGAATTCAATTTCCGGATCTCATACCTACAAAAGTTTTTTCGAGAGGGATCCGGACCCAGCTCGTTGAACTCCAATCTTCACCTAACGGCCGAACCGACCACAGGTGTGAGAGGCCCATGATGGGCATTGGTATGCCCCATCGTTTAGCATCCTCCGGTTGGAAGTCAATGAAAACAAAACAAATAAAGGAAGAATAAAATTACGAATACCAATTTCAATAAGCCAAATTGTTTATTTATTAAATTTATTTTTCTATGATAAAATCTAATTTAAAATTTTTACATTTATACAGTTATTTTTATATTGTACACTTTTTATATTATATAAAAGTTACCTTACTTTTTTCATTTTTTATTAGTATTATATAGCATTCATGTACAGTATACAGTATCTAATTTTATAATGTTGAATATAATGTACAAGTATAGAACAACAACATATTATACTGTATTTATTAAAATAAAAAATTAAATTATAAAAATTGAAGTGAACTGAATAACTTATGTTGTTAAAATATATAAACTGTATTTATTAATCTTATTTTTTAATAAATATGTATATAGAGAATTTTTGGACCTCTGCTTAGCTAACTAGAGGAAAACATACATTATTTCTAAAAATATATATATATTAGTATTTATTTTCATTTATTAAAATATTAATGTACACTGAAAGTTTATTTTAGTATTATCATTATTATTCGTGGAAAACCTTAATCATTAATTTTTTTATTTTCAGGAATAAAATATAATTATTTACAATGACCTGTTAAAAGATATTTTTTTTTTGTTTGACGTAAGTCTTTGTGTTTTTTGAAATTTTTTTAACAAAAATATTTCCACAGTGTGTGGAAATTAATTTTTATAAAATTACTTAGCACAAAACTAAAAATTCTGTAGTATAGATCAAGATAAATTTTAAAATGACTATATGAATTTAATTATTATTGTCTATAAAAAGTACTTTTATTACTGTATTTTATAATTAAGAAATATAGAATAATCCAATACTGTATTTGTTAAATATTAATAAGCAATGGTTTGAAATTATCATCTCTTATATAAGTAATAAATGTTGAGATCAATTTAGTTTATATTAGATTGCCTCTATTTTAAAATTCAATCATCTGATAATCCTTCTTAATATATATATCAATAAAATATTTATTTTGTATATAGCATAATAAAACTTCAGAATCAGTATCTGGATTTAAAATTTTATTATTATTTTAAACTTTTATCTAACTATAATTCTACTATATAATTATTATTTATATAAAACTATTCAAGATAATATTGACCAAGCTATAAATTTAATAAAAACTTTCCTTTGAATTTTTAAGATAAGATAATCATTTAAATTGCAATATTTTTTTATTCCATAAAATTACTTTTAGAGTTCATGTATTTTTGAAATATTTTGAATATTGCAAACAAAAATGCATTTGTAAATATGATATGATAAAAATATAAGTCTATTTTATCAAGATAAAAACAATCTTATTTGAAAATAATGAATTTCATTGTTTTTATAATACTGTACTCATGAAGTTAAAAATTCAGGATTTCAATCCATAATAAAATCAATACATTGTTAAAATAGTTCAATATAATATTGTTAAATATTCAGTCATTATATACAATTGTAGAATAAGCAGCATGATATTTATAATAATTTGGCAAATATTGCAATTCAAAAAACAATGTATTCCAGTTCTGTACTTTTCACAATTTAAAAACCATTATTTTATCTCAGTAAAACCTATGGTTTTTAAGATTTTTTTGTTATTAAAATAAAGAAATGTTTACTTTATATTCTCAAGCAAATGCACATTAGAATTTTGGCTTTCCAAGGGAAATAACAATGAATAATCTATGGTAAATAAAATAAAATTTATGTTTATTATAAAACAAATAAAAATGACAAATATTTGATCATTGGTTTTTAGTTTATTAGTAAATCTTGTCTATAACAGATAAAGAAACTTACCAAATAAAACTTATTTTTAATAATAATCAATTTTTTCCAATTTTTGGCATCAAATAAACAAATATATTTGTAACTATTAATGCAATGCAATTAATAAAGCAGTAATTTTTTGTTTAGGAACAGCTGTATAATCATTATACCATATACATAATGATAACACTGATAAAGTTTGTAAATATTTGTAAAAAAATATATATATATATATTTTATTTATCGATAGTATTGTTTTCAAATTAATTTGTGCATTTTATAATCATAAGACAAAATAGGAGGGTTCTAAAATTTTTCTAAGGGATATAGCTGTTGATCAAGAGATTCAACTACAATGACATACCAAAATTATGCATAATTTTGGTATGTATCATTGTAGTTGGATATCTATAATCAATCTTCAGATATTGGATGAAGTATACACTTTGCAGAATCCAATTTAAAAATTACTAACCTATTCCGAAATGAATGAAATTTCACATTTTAAAATTTATTCTATTCCTCTATTATATTATTAATAGGACTTATGATTAACATAGAATCAACATTAAATAACTGAACAAATATTTTAAAATGCCTATAGTCATTGAGAAAAAAAATTATATATATCATACTGTTTCTTTTTGGGATAAGCAAAATTTCATTTTGTATTTTTCTAAAATAAAATGCAAGAATCTGATCAAAGAAAAACTTTGACACTACTACATTACACAAGGTATATATTTTCTTTTTTATATATATATATTGCCATTATTTTATTTCAGTCTGAAAATACCAGAAATAGTTAATAATACTATAAAAGTATTCAGTGTAAAGAAGAAAGTTTCATATATAGCACTCTGTTTTTAATGAGTAAAAACTAATCATTTACTCAAAAATATAGTATTTCATATGCTTGATTAATAATAAACTTATACATTTGATATATTCTTAAACAATTTTGGATAAGACTGAAAAATAGAAACTGATCTTATAAATTCTGTCTATAATACATATTTTATTACTATTTGCTTTTTAATACAGAAAAGTTACATATAAAATAAAAAGAAATAAATTTAAATTTATTTTACATTTTTAATCTAATTTTTTTAATTCTTCTTCTTTGGAAGAAGAAAATTATTTTGCTTAAAATTCTCTACATAAATAAATAATCTATATTTTACATAAAAATTATTGACAAATACTGACATATATTTCACAAACAATTATGAAGTGACAAAGCATTTATGTCAACAGGAATGCAAACAATTTCTGATTTTAAATACATTACTATTGTGATACTTAAAAAGTAATATCACAGTTTAATTCATCTATAAAAGTCTATTTAGAATAGTAAAATGTAACATTTATCTTAATTAACATTAATTAGAAGTGTGGCATGCATACTTTTCCTGCAAATAATTCTGAGATGACAGTGATCCACAAAGCTAAAACAAAAAATATATATGATAATCCAACTTGATGACTACTTGGTAACTGATATGGTTCTCCTCCAATCTCTTCCATGGTAAAACCCATTGGAAAAATAACAGCAGCTAAGCAAAAGAGAACCATAGCTGAGAAACCAACCCATCTAGCATATGAAACTACATACATATTCCACTGGGAGATCACTAATAGTACAATTGTTATAGTAACACACAAGCAACCGATTATGATACATATCAATGTCAACATCCATTCTGGTTGCAAATTTGGTGCATAACATAATTGTGTTCGTCCATAAATCGTCATACACGTTTGTATTAACCCTAATCGGGTGTCACCTCCAACATCGGATACAATCCAATCAGGAAGAATCAAACTTGCAACAGCAAACATATCTGCTGTCAAAAATAATGCTCCCGAAATAACAGTCAACTTATCCATTGTTTAAAGAAAATAAGTTATTTAAATAAATGCAGTAAATCTCTAAAGATATCACATAAGTAAATGTTATCTCAACTTGTTAACTTGCCGCCGCCATTTTAAAGTATTTTACCAAGAGATGGCGCTTGTTTAAAAAATTTAAATTGCTCTTATTCAGTTTTATAGAAATACCAATTTTTTGAAGTGATAAATTATTTTTATACGATAATTATAAATACAGTATAGATATAATAATTTAATTTTACTATATTAATATAGTACTTGAATACAGTACATTGAATCACTACGTCGATTCAATGATCTTTAGCAAATGGCATGGATAAATCAAGGGGTAAACGATTTAAAAGAAAGATTAAATTTAGAATATTCTTTAACATATTTCCAGATTTGCGATAGTAATCAAGAAGATAGAAAAAAGGAAAATAAAATTTTATTTTGTGTATTAAATATAAAACAATATTTAATTTCTCCTTATTAAAATTATTTATAATAATAAACATATTGCAATTTAAACTTTCGTATTGAGATCAGTTGGACTTTAGAGAATGAGAATTAAAAGCCTGGTCTGGACCCTTAAAATTTTTTTTAAGTTATAACAACCAAATACAATTAAGCATTGAAGCATTCTGCTCTGAAATGTCCTTGCCGCTTAATAAATTTAAGTTGGAAAGCAGGAAAATAAGAGAGAAATTTTCCGTATAGGAAAGTACTGGGTAAAGGATATTCTAGATTCCACTATAGCCTTCATATTTGATGATAGGAATTCTGATAAGTAAAGGATGGGAATCAATAGTCTCAGCTCGGATCCCTCTATTAGCTGGAGTTGTGCATCGGAATCAAATCCGACTGCAAGAAAAAGATAAACACCCTTCTACACGAGCAGTTAGCTGATTCAAAATCAAATCTTGAAGGTGATTCGGTTGCGTTGTTATGTAGATAAGTGATAGTACCCTCTCTGAAATAGTATCCTTGTCGCATTCATTGACCGGTTGTAATGAAAATCTAGCAGCATGAAACTTTGAAAATTTTTTGAAAATCCAGAGTCAAATCCCAAATACCACTCGGTCATTTTTTCAGTAGAGTTTGTTTCATTCTATATTTTTCTTTATTGTTTTTTACAGCTTTCCAACCGAATATTCTAAATGGCGCAGTATTCTAGTACCTGCCACGAGTTCCAATAGGCTTGATGAGTACGGCACCAAGAAAATATTCAATGAGTCAACTATTCCTGGAAAAATTCTGAAAGTGTTATGGTATCCAGGAATTGAACTCTCTATAAGTGATAGGCGAACGCTTAACCTCACGACCATTCGTCCGACTTACAAATAATATCGTATTAAAAGTAATGTATATAAAATTTGACTAAAAAGAATATTTATAGGTGAAATGTTAATGATACTAATATATTTTATTCAGTCGGCCAGATGGTCGCGTATCAAAACCTTAGCTCAACATCTGAAAGATCTGAAAAAAAATCTTCCCGGTTCTAAACCATCCGAACTGTTTTCGAAAGGCGTCCAGACTAACTTGTTGAACCCTTTGCGGCAAAATTTGTAGCGTGAAAACGCTTCGCTTTCTGGTCAGAGGATTCGGATTCAATTTCGGGTCTCATCTAATGGAAAATTTTCTGTAGGAAATCTGAGTCCGGTCTATCACAGCCACTAAAGTCCGGCTGATGTAGCCTTTGTATGTTAGTGACTGAACTTTTCCTACTTTTTAGTAGTCAAAGCAAATCAGAAATTTGCGTCATCCATTGGTAAATACCAACCCTAATCTTTCACTTGATGATGGCCGATCTCACCAAGAGTAGTTAGCAAAATAGTGAGCATTGGAATGAGTACTCTTGATGGACATTGCAATACCTTGCCGTTTAGTAACCTCCAGGAGGGCCATATTATCTACATAATAGGTACAATAGACAGGCGGCCGGATGGCCGAGTGGTAACGTTGTCGGCGTGCCACATAGAAGAACCCGGGTTCTCGTCCCTGGTGCGGCATCTTCTGAAAAATTTTTTCGAGGTGCTGGGCTCGGCCCGGCGATCCCCCCCTTCACCATCCGGCCTCCTCCACGGTGTGGGTGCAACCCGTGGTTGGAACTGGCCCTGCCCCTTAGTAAAGGCGCCGTAGCAAAGGCTTTGGAAAGGCGTGTAAAAATGTAAAAAAAGGCACAATAGGCACATATTGATATCTAGAGGCGCCGAAAGTAGGTCAAAAACAATTTTATAATTTATTTTTAAAAAATATTTGTGCCCAGGGCTCGAAAGAGTCTTAATTCGGGCCCTGACTTCCAGTTGATAAACGACATAAAACAAAAGAAAAAAATATATTTTATACTCTATAAAAATGAAAAGTTATCCATTATATCAATAAATTATAACAGCCAATTTCACTGATTTCGGAATAATTAGATCTTTGTTCATCTACATCAGTGATTCTCAACCACTATGCCACCAAACCTTTGAGGTCTGCCGCGAAAAATTAAGAATGAATTGTATGTATGTATTTTGTATGAATCATATACAGTATATTAATAGTGAAATGTGATTGACTGGATATCCCTTTTACAGTCGAATCACTGTGCCGATTCCTATAATTAAATATGGTATCATTAGAAAAATCTAACCCTCGAATTTCTGCGATAGCCAAAATTTTTTGTCGTTATTCATAATTTAAAAATTAAGGAATAAAAATTAAATTAAAATTATATTTTCTCTAAAAAGACAAAATCCGCAGGTGGCGTTATAACTTAATAATCAGTGGGTGATTGGTTAACGAACATAATCCGTTCCAAGACAATGTTCGTTAACCGATCATCGATTTACCATAGGTTTTAATGGAAATTTGGTTCATTAACTGATCATCGATTTACCATAGGTTTTTATGGGAATTTGATTCCAAGAAAATGTTCGTTATCCAAATTGTTCGTTAACCGATCATTGATTTACCATAGGTTTTTATGGGAATTTGATTAAATTAACCGATCATCAATTTACCATAGGTTTTTATGGGAATTTGATTAATTCATTTTGGAGACCCAAAAAAAATAAATAAATAATTATAAATTTCTTATTATGTCGGAGACCCCAAGAAACATAAATAAAAAATTATATAATTTCTTACTACGTTTATTTATATGAGTAACAATAATATATACATACATAATCTTGCATTTTCATTTATATGATTATTGCAATAATATATACATACATAGTCTTGCACTTTCATCTATTATGTTTATTCATAATATATACTTACATAGTTTCGCATTTTAATCTATTATGTTTATTTTCGATAATATATACATTCATAATCTTGCATTTTCATTTATATGTTTATTTTCTAAATAAAAATTTATATAATTTCTTACTACATTTATTTATATGTAATAACAATAATATAGCATAGTTTTGCATTTTCATCTATATGTTTATTTTTCGATAAAGAATCTGTCAATATCGATTGCTTTTTCTTTCTCCTTTGGGATATTTCAGAAGTGATTAATAGCATTGTCGTAGTAGAGATCCCCAAGCCTATTGTATGGGTGTCATTCTAAGACCAAAAAATTGTAAAATCACTCTCTTACCTTCTTTAATAAATCTTTGATTTGTTTTACGTTGTCTCCTGGTTCATTTTAATCAGGAAAAACTACTGTTCTTCCATCCTTACCCATATTATCTTCTTTAATAAATCTTTGATTTGTACTTTCTTTAATAAATCTTTGATTTGTTTTAAGTTGTCTCCGAGTTCATTTCTAACCTTTAATAAATCTTTGATTTGTTTTACGTTGTCTCCGAGTTCATTTTATGGGAAAAATTACTGTTCTCCCATCCTTACCCATAAGTCCACCGACGTTTGACTTACTCATAGGTCCACCAACATACAAGGCCTAAGCATATCATTCCTTACTGTTCTTCCATCCTTACCCATAAGTCCACAAATGTGCAAGGCCTAATTCTTCCATCCTTACCCATAAGTCTAGGAACGCGCAAGGTCTAAGCCTGTCATTCCGTTTGGTTAGTTAAGCCAAAATAGCCTCATGGAATATTTTTATCTGGCGGCGACCACTTATAGAGTCGCCATCATCACAGGCTGACCAATACTCATGATGGGTCAACCGGAAGATTGAAGGATGAGTTTAACAACGGGCCGGGTCCAGATCTCTCCTGAAAAATTCGAGGAGTTGGACCCTGGATCCTCCAGAATGTTAAGCCACGCAGCCATTGGGCTGACCTGTCATTCCGTTAGTCCGCGGGCCCCACAGTTTGTTCTGTGAAGTGTTCGTTATCCGAACATAAAAATCTTTCATGAACCTGTTCGCTGTTCGTTAACTGATCACCCACTGAATTGCCGCCATTTAATGATTCCGTGTACGAGTATTTCTGTAATCTGAATGTAATAAATAAGAATAAATATAATAATCTGTTAATAAAAGTTTGTTATTAAATCTAAATTATTATATAAAATATTTAGGTATGCCGTCAAATTTTAAAATATTAAAATGTGTTCCTTAACAGAAAAAAAGGTTGAGAAACATCAGGGCCGCCGAGATGGGGTAACATCCGTGACTTTTGTCACGGACCCGGCATCGAAAAGGGCCCGACCGTCGGGCCTGAAATGTCACATAACGTGTCCGATAGTTCGCAGGCTGCCGACAGAGCACCTAAAGCAGTCGTACCAAAATAAACTTTTTTATATATAACATAGTATGTAATATATAGAATTTTGAATTTATTGTTTGCTTTTTAAAATAAATGCTTAAGGTTTTATAGTCCATCCACGAAAGCTGCGCCTAGTTAAGGTGGATGAGTCCAAATGCGAAAGGGAGAGTCGCAGTCGATATAATGACAGGTGGGAATATTGAATTAATATTATATTAAGTTCTGCTATTTCCAACGTCGAAACTAATCATTTAGCATCCAACTTCAGTTATCTTGCGTTTGAAAACGCAAGACAACTGAACTTTCAGTTATCTTGTGCGAAGATAACTGAAAGTAATCTTCGCGCAAGATAACTAAACTTTCAGTTATCTTGTGCGAAGATGTCATCTCTATTTTGTCACTGGACTCGTTCAGTTAGCGCACGAGTACTTGCGTCGATGGTCTCGGCTAAGCTGGACGGACAGTATATGGCTTTTTTTATTAAACCAAAGTGATTAAGTGGGACCAGAGACTTTTCACAGGCCCGAAAATTTCTCTCGGTTAGGTTAGGTTAATTAGTTTACGCTGCCATATCCTCATGGGATATACTGTATCTGGCGGCGGCCACTTGTAGAGCCCATCACAGGCTGGCCAACACCCGTAATGGGGTCAACCGGATGGTTGAAGAATGGGGTTCAACGGGCCAGGCCCCGACCCCTCCTGAAAAACTGGAGGTGTGGGACCCGGATTTGAACCCGGATCCTCCAGGGTGGTAAGCCAAAGCTTTACCACGCGGCCATCCGGCCTACAAAATTTCTCTCGGCGGCCCTGAGAACCACTAATCTACATGAATGGTAATATTCATTATGCACCATTGCTGTCTAACCTATAATCTTGGTTGGCCGGATTAGCTACGTGGAACACTTCGGTTTCCATTCAGGTGCTATGGTTCGATTCCTGATGCTATCTTCGAATAACTTTTCTATGTGAAGAAAATCTAATAACGAGGTTCAGTCAGGTTGATTCCGTGATTAAAGTGGCAAGGCAAAACAGACCAATTCTCTACAATCCTGCTGATACTTCATAGGAGTGAACACCTGTTGCAGGGTCTATTTCGTCATGCCACTTACAAGTTAGTAATGAATAAATTGGAAAATGGCATCATTTGTTAACAAAAGATACATATTACTTTATGGTTTTATAACCTTAAAGTAATATTGTAGATGTTTTATAATTTAGTATAAGATAGAGAATACTAGATTTTATCAAGTAATAAATCATTGCCAAAATAATTAGAACGATATAATATTAAATCTATTAGGATTAAAAAAATAATCAGGAATCAATAGCAATTTCAAGAAAATAATTACACTAAACTATTACTGGGAACTGATGATTTTTCAAATTTTAACTCGAAGTGTATATGCGGAACGGCAACGAGAAATGTAACTATTCGCATAAATAAAATTCTGTTTGTTGTGAAAACTAGTGAATTTGGCTGCTTCTTTGTTAAATAAATATAAATATAAAGGATAAATCTTCACTCTCGTAAAAGATGAAATATACTAGGATATTTTATCTCCTGTAAGAGTAGAGATAAGAAAAATTGATACTTCAATTTCAAAATAAAACTTATAGATTTTGAATAAATATCTTTCTTTGTTTTATTTTTCAGCAAACAAAATAATATAGCAGGGGTGGCCAAGCTTCATGTCATTAAGAGCCATATAGAAGAATCTCGAATACTTGAGAACCGCAATCAGTTTCTTTTTGGGCCAATTAGAGCCACATCAGTTTTTCGGTTAACAATGGCTTCAAAATTATTTATTATATATTTTACATGCATAAATAAATGCATACATACATATTACATTTGCATACTATGCATACAATATTACAATAAACAAATAAATTACAAATATATTATTTTTAAAAATTAAGTAGGTATTTTCTCCATATTAACTATATTGACTTTCATGCTGTGGAGTCACATTAAAAGTACTAAAGAGCCGCATGTGACTCGCGAGGTGCTCCGAAAATCATACCATATGCGAGGGTAATTCAATAAGTAAGTTACAAATCGAAGTTGCGACCTTCATTTTTTAATTAAATGTCTTGTCGATTCAGTGATGTTTAAAGTAGCTATAAAAAAATTCTCTATACTCACTGACTTTTACACCATCCATTTTCAGCAAATAGCAGTCTATTCTCATCTTAAAAGAACTACCATCTGAATTTCGCTGTCTTTTTTTTACATCTCTCACATTTACAAGCACTACAAAATAGGCTTTTTTAGCTTCCCAGGAAGATAATCCACAGAAATAATGAAAAATATCATTTCAAGATTGCTCATTTAGAGATCAGATTACACTGGAATTATGCATTTTATTAATAATATAATGTACCTTGAATAATTACTTATTGTATGTGGTGTTTTTTCCTGTAACTTAAATATTATCATCATTAAGTTAAGAAAAAAAAACACCACATACAAGCATAGACATAGTTGTGGTTAGGCTTAAGTTACTTAATAAATAAGGTTTAATAATTAAAATCAATTTATTGTTTGATTTCTTATCACTTAACAATCTTTAAAAATTATATACCACAGTACTATACAGGGTGTAAATTATCTCCTTCAAAAAAACTACACTATGACGTAGACAAAATTCAGGTGATTAAAATGATATAAGACACTTGGGGTCACAAATCAGAAGCCCGGGCGGGGCGAAGAAGAAGAGCTGCAACGTCATTGCAGAAAAACTGCGCTGTTGACTGTTGATTAATTTAGTTTAACCAGTTGGACAAGGTACACTGTTCTTATGGATCAGTTTGACAACAACGAGTTAGCCGACATGTACATGTGTTTTGGTGAAGCTCGTGGTAATGAACTGGCAGCAAGACGACTGTACCAAGGGCGCTACTCTCAGCGAGTACTGCCTACTTACAAGACTTTACGCACTGTAGACCGTAACTTGCATGAAACGGGAACTTTTCAGGTATGGTAACACTCCAACTGAAACCCATGTAAATCATTTTCCAAAGTACCGGTACATTGGTAATGTTATTGTAACTTAACAGGGATTCAGACGAGAAGCTGGAGGCCCCGTGCCTTGTTTGAATGCTGTGGTAGAAGACGCTGCATTACACATTGTCAATCAAGCAAAGTGTGAGCGAACACAGTCGCCCACACTTGGCTCGTGCTACGCAGCGCCACGCCATTCAGCTTAGTTTGAGGTTCAATTTACGGCATTGTTTGCGATTTGCGACCCCAAGTGTCTTATATCATTTTAATCGCCTGAATTTCGTCTATGTCATAGTGTAGTTTTTTTGAAGGAGATAATTTATACCCTGTATATTATAACATACTAAAGATATTTTATCGGATTATAGATGTAAAGCATTATATTATCTACTTCCGCGCATCATGCATGTTGTTCATTTCTCAATGCAATTTTCACTTTGTGTTGTAGAAGGAACAATATTTGAACTTTTTAATCTTTTAAAAAAATGTGCTGTGTTTTCAAATCATGCATGGAAAGTTTTGGAAATCAATATTTAAATATCAAAATACAAAGCATTTTTCATATTTTACTAAACAAAGAGAGAGTTCCAAAAATGGGCATTACAGGCACATTAGGCCTCATCAATACTATAAAAGAAAAAAAAAAAAAAAAAACATTTTCCCGAAAAGTTATTCTTCTCTTTTGGTTGCAGAATATCTACTTTAATGATCTCCTGCTTGGATCAGTGCACATTTGTTGGGTTTTGCTGGAACAGCAAAACAGCAATGATATGTAGAATTTATATCATATTACAATAGTTATAATGGCTTATAACAACTTTATTATTAATTGTACTGATTATTTTTTAAATATTTTTCATGTTCAAATTTTTTATATGAGTCAAATTTATACAAGTATGGAAGCTCCTGTATTATAAATTTGGATAACCCATTGTCAATAATTGTTTAAGAACTTCAAATGATATATCCAGTTAATATTTTGATTGTTGACTTTTGTGTTAAAAATCTATTACAAATATGCATAATTAGCTTTGACTAAATACATATGCTATAATAATTGAGATAAGCTTGCATATGCATCTTATCTGCATTTCTACAAGATCAATTGTTCTTGTTGGTGAAGACTGATTTGCAAACTGCATACATAGTTCTTCAACATGAAGTTTCTCAAAACTTTGTTAATGTTTAGTCTTTTTACGGCTGTATTCACCACAATAGCTTAAAACCAGTTTCAGAAATCAATGCAATTTTTCGTATTCGCCACGGTATAAATCACGACTCAAGCCACTGAAAATGAAACGCGTTTTAAGCCGCCTTTGTCTGCGGCTTAAGTCATCATTTCAAGATGGACGACTATGATGTGTTTGATGATCTTTGTCTTATGTGTGAGTTACAGCATAATAATTTGTTTAGAGGGCGATGACCACGTAAAATTTACTCTGTTCAAAATGAGGACATAGATGTGTTAGACAATTTTGACTTTCGCATGAGATATAGAGTTAGCAAAGATGTTGTCCTATCGCTTGTTGATAGATTTGGTCAGCGACTGAAATTCGATAGCAATAGGAATAATTCTCTCTCATCGATTCAGCAGATACTAACTGCTTTGAGTTTTTATGCTACTGGAAGTTTTCAGCAGATTATCTAAAATTAATTATTGATCAGTAATAAAAATCTAAAAGTTTTATTACTGTATTTACTACATCAAATGTTATGGATTATTAATTTGTTTTATGATTTAATGTATTTTATATTTTATTGTAATTTTGTTCCTTCTAATGTATTAATTTCTTGTGACTGTGCCTTATTGTACCCTTCAAGTTTGCAACATCGAATAAATAAATAAACCTCGTGATCTCTCTTGTCCAGTCACATCGTCTCTTACAAACTGTTCCAACTTAAGTTGGCAATTATGTGAGCTAGCATCAGAATAGTGTGGTGAATACGGTGTTCGTTCTGATGCCGACTCACAGCTCAGATCGGTGAATATGGTGTTCGTTCTGATGCCGACTTGCAGCTCAGATCGGTTGATTCTCACATCACGTGATTCTCGTTTTGAGACTCGGTTGGTGAATACGGCTGTTAGAGCATCAGCGTTTGAACAGTGAATTGGCTATGGTATACTACAAGCATGGTTATGTGTGACCTACTTTGATAGAAAAAAAATTACAGAAACACACACTAAAAGTAGGATTTACTAAGACTATAGATAAAGAAAAGCTCCAGAAGAGTATTAAAAATAAATAAATTGCTTTTGTATTTATTCAAACAATATCTAAAATGTTTGAAAGTCTTACAGACAAAAGTTTAAACTCATTAGTTAAAACAAACCTTAATTTTGCATTATTATTACTATTTCTTGTGTTGGACACTTAAATTTAATTTACTTTACCATTTCTTTGCTTCTTGAATATAAATTATTTTGATTTAATAATAAAGCACAATGCACAATATATTCAAAAATCTTTTATTTACATATTGATCTTTCAAAAAATTGGAACACTAACAACATATTTACTATAACTAATTGTGATAGTTTTTACATATGGCACATATCAATCAATTAAAAAATATTTCATTCTAGATTAATGTGACAGATATATTTGAAAATTTGTATATACATTATATAAAATAAATCTTATATGGTTTGAGCATACATCTTAACAAATAGAATTCAACAGTGTCAAAATTAAATCTATATATATAAATAATTGGTTTTGGCATATCCTATTTTCTTACTATTAACATTAAGAAAAACAATGAATAAACATTTGGCTATTATTTGGCACAAATGAATTTCAAAATATTCAATTTATAAATGAAATTAAATTTGTGACTTAAATTAAAAAACAAATAATCACAAAATATTTTTATAAAAAAGGAACATATTTTCTTTGGCTTTTTTTTAAATAATAGAACAGTAAAATTTATTGCATTATGTGTGTACACACATGCATGCACACACACTCTAATTGCATTATTATGGCTTTAATATTGAAATACTACATTTATCCAAAAAAAATGGAATGGGTTTTAAAAATTAAGTTGTGTAAATTATGAAAACATTTTTCAAATATAGTATTTGTAACTTAAAAATAAAAAATATTTATTATATATATATTACTATTTGATAATTTATTGCATTAGCTGAATTGCAAATAAATTAGCTAAAAATAAATTCTCTCCCTAGGAAACTTTAATGTCTTGCTTATTTCAGAATCTGACTATTTCTATTGTATATTATAAAAAAAAAAAAAATTGCACATTTTAAGTGAATCATTGGGAATGTGTTAGCATTAATTACAGTGAATTAATAAACATATTTTATGAATCTCCATGCTATATAAACTGATTTCTAATATGGATTATTATTATTTACTAGATGGCAAAATAGTCAGCAAAAACCAGTTCATAATCAAAACCACGATCTTTAATTTGAATAAATATAGTATATTGGATGGATAGTAACTGATAAATTTGTTTGAATGATTAAGTATATAATGACAACAAAATACAAATATTTAAAAAATAAAATATCACTTGAGATATAATTGAAACACATTTATCATAATAATAAATATAGAAAATTTCTTTTTTTTCTTCTGAGATGTTTAGTCACAGAAATACTAGATTAAATTTATGACTTTATAGATAAATGCTCATAACAATATTATCTACTGTTATTTTCAAATGGCCTCAATGTTATCTAATCTTTATAATAATGATAAATACAATATTTTAATAGAGTATGTGTTTTAAATACAAAAAATTTTCTAATGCTTTATGGAGTCAATAATGTTTGTATAATCACATTATATAATAATTTTAATTTTATATTACAAATACTGAATTAAAAAATTTAGCTATAATTGTTATTCAAGTGATTACATTACTATTCAATTTCTATTTCATCCTATTGTGAAAGCATCACAAGTCCATGACCGTGGAATAATATAATCCACAAATGAATTCTGAAAAATTAAATTATTAAAATAAGTTTAAGTACTTTTATGTGAATAATTCTATTAACATTTACATATATATTTAATGAGATTATAGAATACTCAAAAACAAATTATTAATTGAAATATTTGAAGAAATTTCTTATATAAAAAAAACAATGCAGAAAATTTTCAATGAATTCTGCAAATTTGCAAAATATTATAAATCATGAGATTTAAGAATTTAAATAATCTAAACAAGCCAACTTTACCCCCTAATGTATTATTTTTGAATTAAACTGCAATTTAATAATAATTTTTATTAATCACACTATGGTACCACCACATTGAGTTAATAATTACTGTATTTATTTACATTTGGATGGTATTTAATATTACCTAATAGCAATTATCCAGATTTGTTTAAAAATTTGAAAATAATTCTTAACAAAAAAAAAATTCAATAATTCAATAACATTGTTGGTAAATTCAAAAATTCATAAAAATCAATAAAGATTTATATTTAATATAAAATTTCACCACTTTATACTGCCAAACAAACTCAAAGTTCAAGAACAGCACTATGGCAGGAACACTATTCACACATGCAATTAACACCATTAAATGCAACTTTTTAGAAGTGCTTTCGATGTTTTGCTAAAATCCTCCTCAGCTACACTTGAAATTTTTTAAAACTTTACAAATTCCTTTTCAGAATACTAATTAGCAGTCACCACAGAAACACGGAAATAAGCAATTAAGTACATATATACTAAACTAATTACATAATATCAACATTAATTATAAATGGGTACATAGTTTTTTAACAATATTGCTGAATTATGATTAAAATAAGATGTTTAACACTTCAAATGTTAAACATCTTATTTTAATCATAATTTATTTAAACTGGATATGATATACACATCCTGTTGCTAAATTTGGATAAGCAGCACAAGCCATTCTATATAGAGTAAATCAGTGACTGCAAATTAATATGACAACAAGAGCCAGAAGGTAAATTAGGCTGAATATATAAAAAAAAATTAACTATTAGAGATATAAAACTAGATTTATTTTATTGAATTATTGTAAAGCATTTAATGTAATATAGAAATATTTAACTTTCAGTATAATAAATATTTAATTTTTTATTTGTATTTAATAATTTACCTACATACTCTTCCTGTCTATCTAGAATCATTTTTCGACATGTGCACATTCGAGTAAGATCTCGACCATTAACGGACAGAAAATTGAAAGAAGAGATATATAATTACCCGGAATTACTGAGATAAAACAGATATATATAATTAAAGAAACGGTAAGATGAGTAATCAGGAATTAATAGAGACAACATCGCAAGATGTTAGCGTAGAAGAGAAAACTCCTAACGGCAATGTCAAAGATTATTCCAGTCAAAATGGTGACGATATCGAATGCTTCAAAACTGGAAGAAGGCATTTCCCTCAATGCTACATCCAAGATTGTCCAAGTCAAAATGGCGACGATAGCGAAGGGTTTAAAACTGGAAAAAAGCATTTCCCTCAATGCTACGTCCAAGATTGTCCCAGTCAAAATGGCGGCGAGGATAGCGAAGGATTGAAAACTGGAAGAAAGCATTTCCCTCAATGCAACGAGAGTCACGTATTTGATTATATTTTTGCCGAGACTCAAACGCAGAGGGGGCTTGGCTATTGACAGTTCCCAAACGTCTCAAACAGAAAAACACTTCAAACAGCACAATATGTCTCAGCTACCCATTTGATGCGACTGTGATAAATGGCAAGTCATATTCCGTCCACCTGATTCTGGAATATGTGTATATATATATATACATATATTATTTTTTTATTTTTTATATAATATTTGCAAATTATTCAAATATTTATTTCCAAAATTTGCTATGCATATAATTTATTTATTGCTATATATTTTTTCTCATAAACAAAATTTTTCTTTTTAAATCAATTTTTGAAGGAAAAAATGATATGATAATCACCTAAATTATCGTTTTTAAGTAAACAGAAAGTTTAAAAATTTACGTAATTTAAAAAATTTGATTGCATTGATATCAGGTAAACGTATAAAATAATAATAATAATAATAATAATAATAATAAACATTTAAACGATCTCTCCCATATCTATTGATTTTTCGCAATAGATGAAGTTGAGAAACGTGTAAAAATTATTCATAAAATGATCGGCTATGATGAATCTTTAGTTTCTAATATTAATAAGTCTATTATTAACAATATGCGTATAGATTTGGAACAGAAAACCTGATTTTCTTCTCTAGGAAATTATAAGTTTATTCTGCACTAAAATGTCAATATTGATGTAGTATTTTTAGTACTTATTTATGATTATATTTTATGATTTTTTAAGTGAGATTAGATTTCCATGTGAAATTTTCAGATTTTTTATGTTGGCAACTAATTCAAATTTTTTAAAACACTGTATAGGCCAAATAAAAAAGCCTGAAGATTACCAGTTTGCAATCCCTACATTAAATTCTCTTCACAAAAAAACTTCAAAATATATGAATTGTTATTGAAAAGTTTCATTTTAAATTATTTCATGATATGTGACACAATAAAAAAATTTATAAATTTGCTGACAAAATATAATGCATAACATATGTCCTTAACATCAAAAAAATATTTTCACTGTATTAAATATGCAGACACATCCGATATCGGACAAAATCAAAATGTATGATAATTGTCAAAAGATTTGATATTTGTACTTGTAAACAAAAATTTAGTTGTGAGATGATAAATTAACTGGTAAACATCATCTCCCCAAGTGAGGGGACTGTTTGCGGGTAAATTATGTGACAGACATCGTATACCAGAGAGAGAGTAAGAAGTGATAAACATAGTAACACAAAGTGAAGGGACTCTGGTAGTCAATCACCCACAACAAAAATATATACATCAATTCGATGCCATAGACATGCAGGTGTCTCAGTCATCTGAAGCTATACACGATTTGTGTTTATTTGGAAATAGAAGAGCTTACACTCATTTTTGTCTCTGAGACTCTTAGCCAGGGATAGGTCGAAGAGGTTAACTTCGGACCTGGGAGAAAGGAAATTCTTTGAAGCCAATCAAGTCTTAGCTGGTGAAGGAGTAAGTCACCTCTGAACTTGACATACAGTCGAGTTGCAACCACTGTGCTTTTTTTTTTGCTGATCCGAGTCACAAAAAAAAGTCAATTCCCACTACCAAAGGAAGCTAAAAAGTCCTCACGAAAAGCCGTCCTTAACAGACTCATGAGGAACCAACACGAGAGAAATACAAAACAACAACAAAGAACCAGTTAAGGATTAGTGAAAGAACTGCTAAACTGTGGTACAACGAAAGTGAACTCCTGCCACTGATCCAGAAATCCACATTGGAGAGAAGCCGAGCATTCCCTGTTTCTTTTAAGCTGAGAAAAATATTTATCCTCCTCGGGTGCTCTTATCTGTTCAATAATTATGTAAAGAACTCTCTCTCTCATATAATAAATATGTTAATATTGGCTTAAGTTGTAGTCTAAGTCAGTTTTGTATCGGAACACTCCATCATTCTCCCATCTAGCCTATGCAAAGCCCACAACCACTCAAAAAGCTGTCCTGAGACATCAATGTAAGTCCTATAACATACCGCCCAGAGGTCTCACACAGGTTTCAGAAGTGGGATTTGAAGTCCAAAAATGAGATAGAGTTAGGGCAGTCTATGGTCAGTAATGGGACAAGAAGGAGTTGACACATTTCAGCTGATTTTGGACTGAATTTTGAACTTCTAAGATGGCCAATGATGGAGTTCCCAACACATCTGTGATTTGCTTAGACAGTTTCTGGGGTGCATTTTCTGCCTTCACAGGCATATTAACCTTCTTTGCAGCAACTAGACTCAATTAATAACTGATTTCTTTGATACTATCAAAGAAATTTCAGCTCTTGCTAAATGGACGGCAATGTTTGGGGATATGTAAATGCAAACTTCAAGGTATCACAAGGGACTATGCATGGAGAGATTTTAAAATGAAAGACATTACAGAGTATAAAACATTTAAAATGGAAATGATCAAGCGATTTGCGAGGGTTCTGTACATGATTAGGCTATAAAAGTTCCAAAATTGTTTCCAAGACAGGAATGAAAACATCCAAACTTATGCTGTAAGATTACAAATACTCACAACAGAAACAACTATAGAGGTAGCAAGTATGTTGGAACAAGAGAAATTATTATAGAGCAATGTCAGAAGAAAGAATTAGACAAAAGATTGCACATTCAGTTCTTAAACAAAATTAACGAAAGGATAAAATGGAGCGTCATGTCTCACGATCCTAAAACTTTTGAGGAAATGCTACAGGTAGCTACATGAGAGGAAATGATAGATCAGGTAGTTGGTAAATCACTGTGACCATACATCAGGAAAATCAAGGTGCTTAGTGAGGTTAATGTTGCCGTAATGAGCAGGACAAAATGCTGATAACATAGGAAAACTACAAACAGCAATCAAACAAATTAGTGATAGGCTCGATAGTTTGGAGCTGCAGCTAATAAAATCTCCTGGATTGCAACCATAGTTTACCGCACAACAAATTGAACAGGAGCATGAGACTCCCCTTGCTGCAACCACTCAAAAAGCTAAGTCCTGAGATGTCAACGTAAATCCTGTAACATACTACTCAGAGGTCTCATAAATACAAAATATTTTTCTTAATCCATAATCAAACTAACTGCTTAGACTCTCTATAACATATTAATAAAAAGACAGCACTGTACGCAGTAGAGAAAAATTCAATAAAAATCGTTTATTCACGGAACTAACGTTTTCGGCATTTGGAACTAACATTTTCCAAATTATTTGGAACCTGAAGATGGCAGAAATGCCGAAAACGTTAGTTCCGTGAATAAACGTTTTTTATTGAATTATTCTCTACTGTGCACAGTACTGTCTTTTTATTAATATTTTTCTTAATGCATATTAAATTAATTAGATTACTATTTTAGTTTACAATTTTGGGATAACATAAGAAATATCTCTCTTGTATATATGAAATCACAATTATTCATGTTTATTTACTGAGGTGAAGTATTCCTAAACAATTTCAAAAGATTAGATGAACCATAAAACTTTGAAATATTTTATTATTAACAGAGTTACTTGGATATTTCTGATACATTTCCTATTTGTATATAACAAAATAGATCTAATTCTGCCTAATAACCCACGACTTTTAAAGGAATTTTAATATTTTCAAATAACTTGGATTAATGTTAGTGCCATCTCTGAATTAAATTTGTTTATAAATTTTAAAATTATTAAAATTTTTAAAGTAGAAAAGTTCAATCTGCTTGTTAACCTTAAAATGATCACCAAAAGAAAAGCACTTGAAAGCAGTTTCATAGAAATAAACTTTTTAATAGAAAAACTTTCTAAAGTTTCAGTCAAACTAGTCACCATCTTCAGCTACCATACAGAATTATAAACATTATAATAATACAAAAATTTAAAAAAAAAACCCAAAAAACATGCACTTTCATGGTAATAAATGATTAAATCTAAATAAAAATCAGATATTAATCACAGAAAATTTAATAATACTAAAGATAAAAAGTCTTAGATATTTTTATTTATTTCATACTTCCAAGCAGATAAGATATATCTTAAAAGTAGATATGGAAGTGCATTGAAGATCCTGAGAGCTGTAAATAGTCTGTAGTTACTCAACACAATTCTACAAGAAGATTCCAACCTGAGATTTAGGATTTGCAAATTGAAGGAATCACGGAATCTCAGAAAATACAAGGTATGTCCCAGAAGTAATGAGAATAATTTTTCTGCGCATTTCTGTCAAATTGCCGAGGAAAACAGGTGGCACAGAAATGTGGATTTGAATGTCAGTGACGTATTCCAACGGTCGCATAGCTGCTTTTAATTCACAGAGCATGCCCAGTGGCCTAACAGTGAGTCATCGTGAGCGTAGCTCGTTACACTTAACATGCAGCGATCTATTGTGCAATGCTATGCAATAAAGTTTGTGTTAAACTCAATAAAAATGGTAATGAAACCTTCCAAATGTTAAAAAGATGAAGTTTTGTCACAATCACAAGTGGCACACTGAATTTAGGAATGGCTGACAGAACGTTGAAGATGATCCTCACAAAGGACGACCATCGACTACGAAAAATGGATGAAAACATCGAACAAGTGAGGAATGTTCTGAACACCGACTGCCAATTAAGTTTACGTTCAATTGCGGAAATGACAGGTTTGCCAAAAACAGATGTCCACCACATCGTTACAGACGAATTGCAAATGCATAAAATTTGTGTGAAATTAGTGCCTAAAGTGTTGTCCCCTGAAAACAAAGCAATTCGTGTGACGATTTCGCAGGAACTGTTGCATCGTTTATATCCAGTGACCCAAACTTCCTAACAAGAGTGATAACCGGTGACGAAAGTTGGGTGTTTGAATACGACCCAGAGACTAAGCGGCAAAGCTCAGAGTGGCACACTCCAAACTCACCTCAACCAAAGAAGGCTTGGATGAGCAAATCACATGTCAAAACACTACTGATCGTATTCTTCGACTCTAAAGGAGTGGTCCATAGAGAATTTGTGCTACCTGGGCAGACGATGAATTCAGAATTTTACTTGGAAGTGCTCAAGCGCTTGAAGAAAAAGGTAAATCGGGTCTGCCCGGAGATTGCTGGTAGCTGGATCGTCCACCACGACAACGCTAGGCCCCACACAGCAATGGTTGTGAATGAATATCTAAAACACATCCCTGTGCTTCCCCATCCACCATACAGTCCTGACCTGGCTCCCTGTGACTTGTTTTTGTTTTCACGGCTTAAAATGGACATGAAAGGATGCCATTTTGACACACTCCAAGATGTCCAAAGAGGTGTAACCACAAGGCTTTGCAGCATCTCACAAAATGAATTTAAACATTGCTACAACCACTGGCAGCAATGCTGGATTCGTTGTATTGCTGCCCAAGGTGCATACTTCGAAGATTATTAACTGTTTTTCTTTGTAAGAACGATTATTTGATTTATATACTTTTTTTCTCATTACTTTTGGGACAGACCTTGTATATAAATAGTTTAAATCTTGGCATCATATTTTTTCTCCTTTCTTGGTTGTATTTTTTATATATTGTGATTATGCATAAAAATTTTTAAAGTTGAAAAATACAACTAGGTACCTCTTATTTATTTTTTACAAGGTAGGTTTTTGCACAGACGTAATTTAGATATACAATGATTCGTGAATTTAAAGCGGATTTAGCTCTATATACTTCCATAGGCGCAGATTTCCGCCTTCCTTAATGAATAGAGAAATTATATTTTTTGAATTTACACAAATTTCATATATTGTACAGAATATCCCCCTTAATGAGTTAATTTGTTCTTACTTGTTAGAGAAAACTTGTTAAGTAAGAACTCAAACCAAGAATCAATTTCTCATAAACAATGTTAAAACCAGGAGTTCTATTTCAACAAGAAAATTTGACCATAATAAAATAAAGTGAAGATCAATAAAATCAATAGAATGTGATTAAACAATGATTTATCTAAATAACTGAAAATATAGCCTTTAAAATCAAGAAAATTATAATGATAAAATATATTTTTATCATATGAATATTACAGAATTTTTATTCATAATCACCTTCAATAAATGATGAGTTTTTGTATAGTTAGAATATAATTGAATAATTGCCTTAGAAACAATTCTAGAATGAAAGTTATTTATATAATTTGCTGGTGAAACAACGGCTGCTAACATGTTTGCAACTTTTGCTTCTTAGTCCAACATTTTGATTTTTTGATTTCAGAGCAAACAATGGAGTTTCTGCTACAAACCCAGTTATATTGTATTATGTAACCATATATATCAGAGGTGTTCAACCTTTTTTATTATGCTAAGTTACTTTATTTTATAAGAGAGTAGACTGCTGAATGCCTAAGTTATTCAGCAATCTACTCTCCTATAAAGATCACATTCATGTTCCCTCAATCTGATATCTGATTACTTACAACTATGCACAGTTAAATGCACTCATTCACTTTGGAGGACCCACTCTCCCAACTCTAAAAAATTTATTTATCACTTTTAATTACAGTCGGACCTCCATATATCGAAATTGAAGGTGTCTTAGAAAAATTTCAATATATAGAAACTTTGTTATATAGAAACCTGAATTTACTTTAATATAATATAGTAGTTAAGTGATATTTTGTCCATATCTTTTTTTTTGCGACCCACTGATGGCAGCAATGGTGGCTCACAGGATAAGTTTCTAGATTACGTGCTGGCGACAAGCACGCGAGAGGAGACGCGGCGTCGCCGAGCAAGTACCAGTAAGGCTTCATTTGCTTGGCCTGGCTACCGCCAGGCCTACGCAGGCAGCGGCAGGCCATCCGGCCTGCTTGGGCCTATAAGTACTAACCTATAACCTCTTTTAATAATTTGTACAGTCTTAAATTTTTAGGATGACACGATCGTTCAGACGGTGCTGGATGCGGCTTGCAACGGAATGCGCTCGTCACCAGCACGTAATCTAGAAACTTACTGCTCACAGTTTGTAAAACTCCAACTTAAATGATTTGTAAAAAGTTTTGGAAAAAATATATAAATGAATTTTTTTAATGTTTAAAAATATATATACTATATTAATGTATTAAAAATCTACTGCATGTAATAGATAAATAAAAAATAAGATGGACAAAAAATGCATTTATTAAATAAAATAAATTAGAATAATTTAGAATATTGTATTTAATTATCAGATGTTGACGAAACTTCGTGCCGCTATTCGCCGGAAGCGACCAGGGCCTCCTCAATAAAGGGGTGTTGCTGCTGCATGACAATGCCCGTCCTCTTAGTGCCAATCAGACCACAGCGACGCTGAGGTCATTCAAGTGGGAGGTCCTCCAACATCCACCTTACAGCCCGGACCTCGGCCCGAGCGATTTCCTCTTGTTTGGCCCTTTGAAACATCATCTTTCGGGAGAACGCTTTCCTGAAGATGAAGCGGTTGAAAGAGCAGTGCGCGCGTGTTTCCAACAGCAACCAAAAGAATTTTACGCCACAGGTTTCCAGGGACTTGTGAAACGGTGGGACAAGTGCTTAAATTTGTATGGAGATTATGTTGAAAAATAAATGTTGTTTGTATGTCATTATCTCCATTCATTTCTTTTCAATCACGATTTGTAACTTACTTATTGAATCGCTCTCGTACATACAGGTGCTTCTCTACTTAGGAACTTGAAATTTCATTTTCAAATTTCACGAAATTTTAAAAAGTTTTTCCCCAATTTGGCCACCATTGTAATATAGTAATAAATAAATGTTCATTAGTTTATTAAAGATTGAATAACCTTCTACATATTTAGTGTTATCAAAATTGACTACTAGCAAAGTTTAAATGATACACATAAAAATGCAAAAGGAATAATAATAAAAGTTTTAGCAAACTATAATTTAATAATTATTTCATAAAATACAATATAAGTTATTTTTCTGTATTCTCCATCTCAAAAGATATAATGCTGCAAGATTAGTTACATTAGTTAAATTTACATAGGGCATTCAAATCTATACAGAATTAAAACAGGAGTGCACAGACTTGTGAAGACCAAAGACCGCATGGATTCACCATAACTTATTGGAGGGTCACCAAAAAAACCACGAAAGTTATATATCATATCATGTTTATTAATTAATGTTACAAAGAAACGTAATCGAAATTAAACAAAGTTTTTTAACGGAATGCATGTTATTGAACTGATTTAACAATATTTTTTTCATGTTGGGTTCGATATTTGTAGTAGCCAAACACAAAATTAATTCTAAATTTTCATTAGTTAAGTGGCAGTGCTATCTTGTGCTAGTATACAATTTTTTTAAAATTACCTATTTCACACACATAAATATAGTAAATATAAAAAAAATGTTTAATATTACAGATATGATTATTATTTTTTCATTACTGTTTAAAAACAACATTTCACTTCAGAAAAATATTATTTGAAAATGCATTGTTCAAAACTTACAAATAATATTTCGTTGATGGTGTGACTTATTAAAATAACATATGGTGAGGCGGGCCTCCAATAAATCAACGGAGGGTCGCGGTTTGTGCATCCCTGATTTAAAATACAGGTAGGCCTCGATTAGCGCAAATAATTGGTTCCACGAATTTCTCGAGCTAATTGCGGCTACTTTTTTCGTTGGATCTTCCTCTAACGGTTTCAGTTCCGCGTTACTAATGTATTCTTGTAAGTAGTTATCATACTCCTGTTCCCGTATCAGGACTATCTTTTTGGTTTTATCCTCCCTTGTCAATATTAGCTTGTTCTCTTCCATCCATTTGCTCGTTCTCTGTATTAACAGGGCTTCTTCTTTACTCCTACGTTTATTTCTCGCATTCTTCCTCTTCCTTTTATTTACATACGCCCATCTGAGCCTCTCTCTCTCTAATTCGTCCTCTGTCTGTATTAACTCTTCTATTATTGGGATTTCAGTTATCGCTTTCATTTGGATTTGTATCGTACATTGTGGGCCTCTCGTAAACATATTCTTTGCGAAATCTGGTACTTCTACGTCTCCCACTATCGTTATTGCTCTATCTAAGTCGACCCTCGTCTTAACTCTTCCTCTAAGCTGTACTTTAAAAATCCATTTTATCTTACTAATGTATTTCTTTCTCAGCTTTCGTCTAAAGTGGTCCATTTCTACTTCTATATTCCTCTCTTCTGTTCCGTTGTCTATGGTGCTATTTAGGAACTGTTTGTATTCACCAAAGTCGTACCATGTTTTGAAGAAGGCTCTTTTTGCGTCGGTGATAGCCGTTTTTAAGCATATCTTTCTAGTGTTAGTTATGACTCTCTTCGATTTAACTGGTAGGGTTATTCTATATATCGACATGGGATATACCTCGTTGTTTCTACATTCGCATAGGAATTTCCATGTTTCTAGCCTTCTTAGCATTCTTTTGTATTGTATTCTGTACTTTCTGATCACATCTTCTACGTCCAGCTGGCTCGGCTGATCATTCATTTATCGCTAATTTGATCATTGTTAGAAAATATTGTGTAGTTTTTACAATTGATTATTTATAATTTGAATCGAAATTCTATGGAACACGGGATTCTGTATTCTTGTTCTTTTTCTTTTTATCTGTTAAAGAGTTCTAAAAAACTGTATGTAAAGTGTTTATGTGAACCTGAGAAAGCCGAGCTTGTGAAAGCCGAAAACGTTAGTTCTGAAATAAAAAGTTTGAAGTAAATTACTCAGCTGCTTGTCAGTGCTTTAAAATATAATAGTACCAATAAATATTTTTTTCTGCAAAATTTTTATTTTATGATAGTTATATCATCTAAATTAATTTCAATATTAATAATATCACAATGCTTATTTTAATATCTTTTATAAGACATCAGAAATTCTGAAATCTAAAAGAAAAATTTGCTATTAATTTGCTTATTTAATTCTATTTTGCATTTACTTTTATAAGAATTAAAATACTATTTTTCTCAATTAGGCAATATAATTTTCCTTATTTTAACATAGTTAAATTTCTGCAACATACAAAATTACATTGTGAGATTTATGAATTATTTTTGTTTTTAGAGATATTTAATTAATACAGAGCTTTAACCCATCATTTATATCAATTTTTTTATATAAAATTTTTTTCAATTAAATTAAAATTAATTTTATTATTATTAGAAAAATTAACATTACAAACTTACACCTTGTAATCCCATAGGTATCTTATCAATAGGAGCATGAAGTATGGAAACCAATGTAGGAACTAATCTTTGTTGCAATAGATTTTGGCACATTGGATTCTGTGCTAATTGCTTGAAGACATCTTGAGATAATGATACTAAGATAGGATCTATATTTTGAAAAATTTAATTAAAATTAAATAGATTTTTTTAATTAAAATTTTAATAGAAAATCTTTTATATAAAAGTAAATTTCATTTATTTAAACAAAATTTTATTGCATGCTTATTATCCTGAAAAAAGAAACAAAGCATATAAGAGTTCAACCTTTTAAAGAACAGAAGACAAAGTGAGAATAATATAAGAAAGCATGAGAAAAGAAGGAAAGAATTTTGCCATAAGATCAGCAGAAATGAAATCCTATTTTTAGTTATCTGTTATAATAGGCAGAAGAAATAATGGATGAATTCTGGTCTTTACTTATGGGAGAGACAAGGTTATTAAAATAAAAAGTTTTGAAAATTTTAAAAACAAATCTTATCTGAAAATATACATACTATAAACCCTCATATAAATGGACTAATAGAAGAAAATAAAAGTCCAGAAATGCCAGCTGTCCAGTATTTTTGAATTATATACAAAAAGTAATGTTGCTGAAACAATAACAAACACAAAACAATATGAAACAACAGTAATATAGATAAATTGTCACTAAAAAGTGAAGGTAAAGTTTCAATCAAGGATAAGAGAGAGATTCTTAATAGAAGAAGATGCAACAGAGTGTAGATATGAAACTTGGGAGTTAAAGTTTACCTTTCAGTGACAACTTATCTACTTTACTTTTTATATGACATTGACAGCATATTTCATGAGAGTTAGGGACAAACAATAGAATTTTATAATTGCAATTTCATGCACCTAATCAGTTTATTGTAGAATGTGTTTAGGGTTTTCAAAAAAGGATCATAATGAGTAGGGCCAGCCTGAGAAAAAGCAGGGGCCCAGTGCAAAGTTGTCATGCGGAGCCTTTTAATAATAATAACAACAATTTCAAACAAGAATTGGATCATGCAGGATCGCAGGGTTTTGTGTGGTCACAGCATTCACATTGCCCTCCGGCCAGCCCTGATAAGGTGTTTCTAATGATGGTCCCTAAATATTTTCTGCCTGAAATTTATTTTAAAAATGGTTTTTATGAAAATTTATTTAATTGAGTATTTTTTGGAAAATTCACCCTTTCTCTATATTCTAGATTGCTGGTTTATGTTATTCCAATTATACTGTATATTGAAATAAAGTCAATTATCATATTTTTTGAAAAAATTAATTTTTTATAGTATGAACTACAAAATCCTAAAATTAAAAAAATATATAAATACCAAAATTTTACTTAATTCTATTAAAATAGGAAATATTTTTTGTTAGTCATTGATTTTTTACTTCATTTTCACTGTATTAAAAAAAAACAAGAAATACTAAATGTAAACAAAAATCTGCATTAAAAGAAGCATGGGTACATTTATTGTTTTATTACTGCCGCTCCTTTCCCATGCTTTTCTTGCCAAGTAGTGTTGAACATCGAACATTGATATTTTATGAACATCGATACTTTGGTATTGATATTCGATGTTTTTCTGTTTATGTAGTAGAACTGACATATAGGTTAAGTAATAGAACATATTTTTATAAACAGAATTTTTTATAATTGGTGATTTTATTTAATTTTTTAGTTTTCATTAGGAAAATCAAACAATTCATCTGACAATATTGATTTAGTGCTTATATTTGTCATGTGAGAGACTTTATTATCGTCATTTAATTATTAATCGAAACACTTTTGGTTTCTTTTTTTATTTCAAAGTATTTATACCTTTGTACTTAGTATCCTCCATAAACTTTTCTGTGGCAAAATTTTGCTAAAAAATAAAAGTAATTCTGCCACTTACATATATTATTCAAAAGAACTGAAAACTTTCAAGATGACACTTTAAATTGGTGGTCATCACTTTAAGGTGTCATCTTGAAAGCAAATATCCATAACTTCTTTGGAGTTCAGAAAGAATTGCAGAAGGAAGAAAAATGTTATCAAGACACAGAGGAAGAATCATCATCGCAACTTCTCCCAGGAAAACAGAGAAAATTTTTGAGGCATTTAGGAGTACTGGAGTTCAAATCAGGCAAATCAGCAGAAAATAAGGCAAATCAAGCTCTTATATTTATGATATGTAAAGACAATAAGCCATTGAGTATTTGGATGGTGAAGGTTTTCAACATTTTGTAAAGACAATAGCATCTTCATACAAAATTCCTTCTCGACCAACGATTAAAAGACTAATTTCCAATAAATATAGTAATGGGTATCCATAGTCAAATGACAATAAGCAAAATTTGAAATTTTGCTTATTGACAATTGATTTATGGATAGACATCCAGAAGAGAAGTTACATTAGCTTGACTGTCCATTTTATAGATGAGGAAAATAAACTATGCAATGTAGCATTAATGTTTTTATATTGGAAGAATGGTATACTAGCAAGTATCTACCTAATAAACTAAAACAGTTGATAAAATATTAGGAAATAGATGAAAAATATGTCAATGCAGCTTTAACTGACAATGCACAAAAAAAAGCATCAATATTAGAAAGCACTGATGTTTTCTAACATCGATATTAACTTTTGATGGTTTTATCGATGTTAAATGTTGATAATTTCCTATCAATGTTCAACACTATTGCCAAGCCTAATACACTCTGAAAAGTATAATATGGGGAGTGACATTTGAATGCACCATCAGGGCATCCAATTAGAGCAAGATAAAGCATATATAGCTGTTTATTGTCCGTCCACGAAAACCGTGCCTAGCTAAGGTGGATGAGTCCAAACGTGAAAGGGAGAGTCACAGTAAAATAAATGCTTAAGGTTTTATAGTCCATCCACGAAAGCTGCGCCTAGTTAAGGTGGATGAGTCCAAATGCGAAAGGGAGAGTCGCAGTCGATATAATGACAGGTGGGAATATTGAATTAATATTATATTAAGTTCTGCTATTTCCAACGTCGAAACTAATCATTTAGCATCCAACTTCAGTTATCTTGCGTTTGAAAACGCAAGACAACTGAACTTTCAGTTATCTTGTGCGAAGATAACTGAAAGTAATCTTCGCGCAAGATAACTAAACTTTCAGTTATCTTGTGCGAAGATGTCATCTCTATTTTGTCACTGGACTCGTTCAGTTAGCGCACGAGTACTTGCGTCGATGGTCTCGGCTAATGTTCAGTTAGCACACACATACTTGTGTCGATAGTCGCAGCTAAGCTGGACCATCACCGTCTACGATTCGTGAATGCTATACACCTCCTCAGTTTCAGAACTTTCTATTGTTTCACATGTATATTAATAGTTTCTAAAATTCTCCGCATGTGGCGCGCAAAGCGTGTCCTTCAGCTTCGTTTGTTGTTATATGCTCTGTGTTGAGATTCGTTCTTTTTCTTGAAATCCGTTGTATTTTTAACAAGTATGTTTAAAATTAAGTAAAAATTTCTACAATAAAATAATGGTGTATTACTGTGTACCGTTTTGTATGAGCAGGAGTGGTAAAACAAAAGGTATTTCTTTTCATGAAATTTAAAGATCAATAGATACAGTTCTCCATTTGTGGATATTATTTACAGAAGAGATGACAATCAACAAGAATTAACTTATCCAAGCAATCATTTTCTATGGAACCTTAAAGTGATTTTTGACTTTGTTATGAAAGCATATAGACAAGAAGCACAGGATTTCAGAATCACTAACAACTGAAATTCTCCCAGTACTTAAAAAATCTTCTTTATTGCAGTGTACCCTCATTACAGATCATTCACATTTCATAGCAAAATGATTTGTGATACCTGCCTTCCAATTTTCTTAAAGAATATTGGAATTTCCATTACTGAGAAATATGATTATGTCAAATATTTAAATACAAAGCCTTTAAATAGAAAGATTTTGAAATGTTAAATTCTTACATGTATTAATTATCATATATGCAACATCAATTTAAAGCATTAATAAAAAATTCATAACATTTGTAAAATTCATTCTACTTTAGCATTTTGTCTGTGTGTAATCATAGCTGTCTGAAAAGCTAGTGGAAAGTCATTTTGTCATGTGTGTTAACTTAATTATCAAACTTCTATTTCAACATATTATCATAAAGGTATATCTTTGGATTTAGGTCTTCAAGATCGAAGGCAGCTTGAATGTCCAAATCACATGTCAAGGTCATGTTAACTGTGTTTTTTTGATATGAAAGCATGGTACACCATGAATTTGTTTCTTTACACAACCATAAACTATCTTTGGATTTAGGTCTTCAAGATCAAAGGCAGCTTGAATGTCCAAATCACATGTCAAGGTCATGTTAACTATGTTTTTTTGATATGAAAGCATGGTACACCATGAATTTGTTTCTTTACACAACCATAAACTTCTTTATTATAAACAAGTTTAAAGCAATTGAGTTGTGGTATGCTGAAAAAGACCAAACACAGAAAGATGGAAGGCTTCTCCATCATGACAATGTGCTATGCCATGCTGCTCTGCAAATCAGAGAATTTTTGGCAAATGACCACATTACTTTGGCACTAAAGCAATTGAGTTGTGGTATGCTGAGAAAGACCAAACACAGAAAGATGGATGGCTTCTCCATCATGACAATGTACTATGCCATGCTGCTCTGCAAATCAGAGAATTTTTGGCAAATGACCACATTACTTTGGCACCACAATCCCCATATCTCCAATTTGGCCCCAGCCAACTTTTGCCTCTTCCCAAAGCTAAAAACAGCTATGAAAGGGAAAAGATTCAACAGCTTGGACAACATCAAAACCAACACAAAAGTCAGATTACAGGCTATATCAAAAACTGAATTCTCTCAATGTTTCAAATAATGGCAAAAGTGTGCACGCGCATGCGCAGTACTTTGAAGTTTATTAGAACTATTTTAGTGTTAAAGTGTGTAAAATAAAGATATCTTCTTGTTATATGAATTTTTTGATCACTCCTTGTATATCATGTTGTGTGTGTGCGCGTGTGTGCGTGCACGCAGGCGCAGTACTTTGAAGTTTATTAGAACTATTTTAGTGTTAGTGTAAAATAAAGATATCTTCTTGTTATATGAATTTTTTGATCACTCCTTGTATATCATGGATATATGCAAGATTTTTTTATGATGGGAATCTAAGAAACAAGCAAAACATTCTTTCACACTTTGTTGTCTACACATATTATGCAATGGCCCCTTCCAACTTACAAAATTTTAAGCTTAAACAGTCTGAAATATTACAGTTACAAAGAACAATATAAGATTATTATAACTGTGAAAGGCTCCGAGCATGGGACCAGTGACGAAATGACAGGCATATCTTGAGCAATAAACAGTGCACTATAGGTAAGGATGGGTAACGAGAGGATTCAAACAGTGGAGACAAGACTACATTGAAATAAATCTCAACTGCTTCTTTTATTCAGAGAGAGATTTCCAATATAACATTTTGTAATAAATACCTGTTTATAAAATTCCACAAACAAATTATATCAAATTGACAACTGAAGGTCTCCAAACACAAATAGTTTTTAGTCCACAGAGAATTACAGTCTTTAGTCCAATCACTTGTAAACTGGACGTTCTTGAAGAAAGATGGAGTCAGAGCCGAATGCAAGCTGTACATGATTTCAGCCAAGACACGGACGATCTCCGGATGAAATAAAGAACTCCAGTAGACATTGATCTGATGTCAAGCGGAAATCAAGTTGAAGAAATCCATATAACAAAAAACTATGGAGAACTTAGCAATGATCAAAACTTCGAAGAATTAGCAGTGAAGGAGCACAGGCATAGTAGACAAGTGTGAAGGTAGAACAGCAGAGTAGAATAAGCGCCAATCGAGGCAGCATGGGCTCTTAAATACCCATGCCCTTTCTCTCACCTTTTCCCAGGGAGAGTGCTAAGATATTTATTTCTCAGAACTTTCGCTGAGCCAGGTGTCAGATTCTCGACATTTTGGCAGACACCTGATATAAAATCAGCGATTTATTGCCATTGAGGACGAAGGTCTATATGTCGGTCGAAATACAACTCAAACTGTCCTCATATTTCTTTTTGCATTTGTTTTTACAACATCTCTCCTTTCCTTGGAATTCCCCTGATTCTATCTCTGTTCGGGGGGCTAATTTGTAGTCCTCACATAACAAAGAATATTAAGTAACTTAAAATATATATATGAAAAAAACATAGCTATCTGAAAAAATTTATATATAAAGTAAGCAGAAATTAATTTCAACATTCTTGATAGTCTAGCATAAAAATTAGCTAATGATAAAATTAATAAAACTAATAAAATTTTTAAAATTTCAGTGAAAATTTATCAAAACATAACATAAGACAATTATAAAACCTTTATAAAAAGTTGAAAATTTTTTTAACAAACTATATAAATTTAATATAAAAGCTATTAAAAATACAAATTATTCCATAAATAATTTAAATGCATAAATTCAAAATTTCTATGAATTTTGATTAATAATAATTTTGAGATAGCAAATGAGCTAAACAAAATAACTCACTTTAAACAATTAACTATGTAACTACCATTATGAGTAACATTTAATTCAACAAATATCTGATCAGAATTGGAGTTGATATAAAATATAACTAATTATAAACAAAATTAGTTGATTCAAGATATCTGATATATTATACTGGTTATTTATTAAAAAATAAGATAAAATAATAAAAAAAAAATAAAAAAATAAAAAAAAAAAATTAAATAAAAAAAAAATATAATATATAAAAAATATAAATATTATTTATTATATATTTTTTTTTTTGATTTAAATTAGATATTTTCACTATCCAACTGGGCACGTTATTGTAGGGTGTAATACTTCTAATTTAAATTTCCTATAAATATAAATTTTGATAATTATAGAATTTTTATCAATTAAATACTTGATTTTATAACATCTGATGATTCATCAATATCAAGATGAGACAGTTTAATACTATCTCAATCCTGAAGAATCAGACTACTGAATTGTAATTGATACAATGATACAGACTGTCCTCAACATATGTAGGTTCATATTTATGTAGTGATTCTCTAATTTACAAAAAAAATCAACCGACTAAAGAGCCAGCAGTTGATATCAGACTAGTTTTTTTTGCATATACAGGCGGCCCGCCAACACCCATCATGAGGTTAACTAGAGTTTAAAAGAGAGTTCAATGGGCCAGGTCTACACCTCTCTAAAAAAACTGGAGGTGTGGTACTCAGAATTGAACACATTCTCCAAAGTGGCAAGCAACAACCATGCAGTCATCAACTATTTTTATTATTACATATAGGTAGGAATGATGAGCCAACATTTATAAATCATTCAGATAACACATCAACATGGATAATTAATTATACACCATTTTTTTCTATCCCAGTTAATCCTCAATTCAGATAATGGAGTCTACTATATACTGTAATAAAACATATTCAACTTTTATTTTATATACATATTTTATAGTTTTTCACTCTGCATACTATTGTTTATAATTTTCATTTAGTAGAATTATTATTTATCAAAATCAAAAAATTAGCAAATATAATTAACCAGTATATTATCTAATAACATTATCCATACTTATCAAAATATTAGAAACATTGTTTTCATTATAAGCTTAATGCTAATTTTCAAAAATTCTGAAGTTATTAATTCAATATGTTAGATCAAGCCATTTTTAAATTTTTCATCTTTGCATTCTATTTTCAAATTCAATTAAATTAAATTCAAAATAAACATTTTTAATATTGAAACAATGGATATATATAGTTAAAAAAATGCCATCATAAAATAGATGAAATATCTGAAATTAAATTATTTACCTTTAACATTAACAATTGCTGTTTCTTTAGCACTTTCTGCACCACTCTGAACAACACATGTATAATGTCCACTATGACTAGCATCTAATTCATCAAATATCAATCGTGAAGTAGTAGGTTCGTCTACTTGTTTTACACCATTTAAATTTAAAGGAGGATATTGTTCACCATCTTTAAGCCAATGAAAATTTAGTGTTTGAAAGTCACTTAACACAAGACACAAAATTTGTCCTCTTTCATTTTCTATAAATTCTTCTGGCAATTTCACTAAGTTTACTTTTGATATAGCTGAAATTATAAAAAAAAATAAAATAATTCATAATTCGAAACAAGATATTTTAAGTTTCCAATGATTAAAATTTATATTTATTTAATTATTTACTTTTGTAAAGTACATTAATAATTGTCTTTATTAGAAGTAAGGACAATAATTATCATTAAAAATATAATAGTGCAGATAATTCTATACATAGGACAAAGATCAATAAGAAAACCCTTGGTCACATGGTGAAATAAGAAAAGTAAGGTAATAGCATAATTTTGTAAAGTACATTAATAATTGTCTTTACTAGAAGTAAGGACAATAATTATCATTAAAAATATAATTGTCCTATGTATAGAATTATCTGCACTAAGATCAATAAGAAAACCCTTGGTCACATGGTGAAATAAGAAAAGTAAGGTAATAGCATGGTTTATTTTTGTATGTTCTGCGCATCTGACATCACCAGGACTCTAGTTCAGTGATAACATGGCTATTGATGTGATTATTTTTAAATGTTACGGCAAGTTTTATTGCGATTTTAGTAAGTGTATTAAACAAAGGACAAAATGGTGATCTGTGCTGTTTTTTGGTGTTCCAATCACAATTTGTTACTTGATATATTAAAAAAATTTTATATTATTATTTGTGTTGATTTTAAATTAGTTATAAATAAAAGTATGATAGATCTTATGTTATTCTCATTTATTTGAAAGTGAAAGAAAAGATATTAAAATAAGTTTAACAGAACACAACAAAAAAATCATGCTTGGAGCAGTAGTAGCATTGCTTTCTAGATTGGTTGCCTGTTGACATCACACATTTATAATGAGATGTGCACCTTTCTTATTTCACCATGCTTGGCCATACATATTTCATCCTCATAAAATAAATTGTGCAATAACAATAATTACAATAAAATCATTTGGATAATCTATTTAAAAGCGTTCCTTGATGATTTAAATCAAAATATGAATATGCTTAATATATATATTTTCAGCCAAAATACATGTTCATCCTATTGTTAACTTGATAACAAAAAATCATATTATAAAACAACTATAAAATATTTAATTTTGATCATATTTTTCATTTGATTATATATTATGAAACTGAAATTTTGTATTATGTATAACTGTAGCATAAATTACATTTATACATAATACAAAATTTTAGTTTTATAACTTATTTGGAGCCAGAAGATTTCTTAAATAATTATTTATTGTTGTTAATATAATAAAAAAAAAAAAACGTCAAATCCTAATGGTATAATCGCAAATTGCTCTTTTTAAATTTCACAGAATGGCATAAAATTTTATATTCATTACAGAAATATACTATGATTAATTTATGAGAGTAAATCTGTTAGAATAAATAAAAAAAAATAGCCAAACATAAGAAAAATATACTTAAAATTTATAAAAGTATATCTTGTTTGTTAAACATTTAAATTTTATAATAATATGAGATATAAGAAAATACAATCAGCAACTTTATATACAGGAAAACAGTAAGAAAAGGAAGAATTCCAAAAAACTCGTTCTCCTATTATTACCTACATTTTGGAAAAATCAAGAAAACTGATAAAGTATTCTTATTCAATCTTCTTTGATGAGATAAGTAATAAAGTCAAACCCAACACTACAGTTTTAGAGAAAAATATCAGTTTAATCCAATAACATTTCCGGTTATATTTTAGGTCAATTTAGTTATTCTTGTATGGCTTTTTGTTTATACAGAAAAGTAAGATAAGAAATAACTTTTGTGAAAAATTGATAAGAAATATTAACAATGCAATCATATTTCTTATCAAAAATATTTCATTTTAACATATTACAGAAATTTTAAAATTCATTTTATATTTCTATTTAACTTTTTGTTTTAAAATAAATCCCAATTAATTTTTTTTAAATATTTTGTGTTCAATAAATCGATTAGATCACAGTATTTAAAGTTTACTTTTCGGAAATTTACTAGCGTGAGAAGGCTCTAAATCCACCTAGTTATATTTTATTGAAAATTATTTTCAATGCTAAAAATGGATTCAAAATGCCACATAAATCATAACTATTAATGTATAAATACTTGAATATAGAGGATGTTAAAAAGAATGTTTAGAAGTAGAATGTTACAGTTCATTAAATATGCTAACAATAAACTATAAGATGATAAAATAATAATAGATAATTTATAATCTATCTACTCTATGTTCAATCATTGGCTCCATTGAACATCACAGAATATTTATTTGTTTACTGTTGTTATGACACAAATGTTATTAACAAAAGCAAATTTTGTAGTAGTGTTATTATTTTTCAGTAAAATAAATTTTTATTCAATTTAGTGAGGTAAGTGTAATAAAATTTGATCTGATGATTATACTAATCTGGTTTATACCTGTCCCAATAATTTTTTTAAGTGATCAGGATAAAGTAACATTGGTACCAGGTATTATGATAAATTTAATTAAAAAAAAATATTTTTTGATTTATATTTTTAATTAAATTATGAAATTTAATTAAAAATAGTTTTATAACTAGCAATGAGAATTTATGTTTAAAAATAAATTATGCATTTATATTATGCAGGAAGTTCTTATTTAATCCGTTCCTGAAGCAAGCCTTTGAATAACTCATAAACCAAGAATCAATTTCCCATAGACAATGTTAAAAACAGGGATTCTGTTCTCAGCAATGCAATTTGATCACAGTAAAATTAAGATCAACAAAATCAATAGTTTATAACTCAAGGCTGGGGAGCTGGAGCTGGAATCGGAGCTATGGAGCCAGGAAGTTTTGGAGGAGCCAGAGATAAGCTGATCATATTCAGTGGAGCCAGAGCCGGAGCCTGGCCATTAAAATTTCTGCTGGCTTCAGCTCCTAACCATCTACCATATATACTCGAATATAAGCCGACCTCCCCGAGTTTAGTGTTTGAAAATCAGTAAAAATGTAAGCCTACCCCGACTTTAGCACTTAAAATTCGATAAAAATTTCAAAATTGATAAATTACCCTCCCCGAGTTTAGAGTTTGAAAATCAGTAAAAATGCATAACCCATGTATAAGCCTACCCCGACTTTAGCACTGGTTAAGTTATTAATTAAAAACACTTCTAAGAATAAAGTTAGTTTGACTGTGTTAGTGTAATCAGCATTATTTATTTGATCTTGTAGACTTTAAGCAGTTTTCTGAATTAATTTTATACTAGTATTCAAATTATTCATTCTGTCTTGTTAAGCATTACTACACTATAAATTAAGCACAAATAAATAACAAAAATAAGCACAAAACACTAAAAAAACATTTATCAAATCAATTTATCATATTCAATAATCAATCAATAAATTATGAAATCAATGATCAGTTTCATAAATCATTATATTTATGAAATCAAATTGATTATGAAATCAATTTCATAATCAATCAATTTATCATATTGTAAAATTTTCAGCTCAACCTTTCTTCAGCAATATAATAAATTTTCTACTTTCAGGTCAGTTATACAGAATGTAACAAAAAAGAGAAGCCCACTATTTTTTGTTACATTCTGTATTTTATTTTAAGTGTGGATAGTACAGGTCAATGTCCTATGAACATTATCTGCAAATAACTATCAAGTTATAACTACTTCTTTTGGGATTCTAACTCTGAAATGAGGTACTGATTTCCACCACCAGCCTCGCTACTGTAATTGACAGCACTCAAGTTGTCAATGCCTTCAATTATTCTGCATTAAGACTTTAAAAAATTTTTAAAAACCACAATTTGGTGTTAGTTATTGTAATCCACACTTGTAAATATACACTTTTGAAGAAATGACATGCATGCACTTGGTATACAATCTTGCAAAATGTAATAGGACTGAAGCAATTAATTTTGTTATTTCTTCTGGTCCAACTTAAAACATATTCTGTCCATTGCTTTTATTCATTGAACAATTTGAATAACAAATTTAAGCTCAAAAGTTGTAATGCCTATAACTTGATAATCATTTGCCAACTATGTTCATAGGAACTTTTTCATCATTCTGATGTGTAGTACTGCCCTTAAAGTAACAGACCACTTTTTTTGTTAGATGTTGTAAACAGAGTGTATAATATTAATTATTTCATAAAATTAAAAACATTTATGTAAATTTGATAAATTTTAATATATTTATGTTTTTATATTGTTGCTAAGATAATGATAGCTTTAATTAAATAAAAAAAGATTTATCTTAATTTTTTTATTGCTTTCATCATTGATAATAGTTTTCATATTTTAACAATTTAAACAAAAAATTATAAAAAATTAAAACATACTTAGTTTTTGATTATTAATCCAACTTTTACAGAGTTGCAATGCTAAAGAAGAATTCATCATTTGAACTTCGCCTGGAATACCTAACTTTATTTCTTTTTCACATTCATATGTATTGAGCGAAGGCACCACATGTAAGGAACACTAAAAACAAAATTTATACAAAAAATTGTAATATTATATTTATAAAATCCATAAAATTAAATTTTACTTATATTTTAATAAAATAATTATATATATTCAAATATTTACAAATTAATAAAAATATTATTTAGTAATACAACAAACTCTCAGTTTAATGGATTAAATCGAGGACAAGGGGTAAAAAGATAAAGATACAAAAGTACTAATAATTAACCAGTTTTCAGCATTTGTTTAGCAAAAAAATTTATGTTTGTTAAAAGATCTTTCAGCTTAATAAAGCCATCCTCAATAACTACAAGTTTAAAAGTAATTGAATACAGGAAAACCTGTGCTGATGGCCATCTGAGTTAGGTGGCCAACCTGCAAGTTGTGGCCACCTTAATATCCCCCACACCACCCAAGCATTTTGCGGGTTTTTTTAAACTGTGTAAAATGGTCATCTGTGTTCCATGGCCATGGCCAGTGATATTTAATTTCTGTGCCTTGTGTGCAACATCTACTAGATATATCAAGTCTGGGTTAAACTCCGGGCTTGATCTCGGGTTACGGCTCGGTCTTCGTGAAAAATTGCCCTTATCCGTCGTATTAAAACTTATATGAAAATGAAGTTCCTTACAGTCTAACCAGTCTAAAACAGCATCAATTAAATCAAAAAATGAATCCATAGTTACTTAAAGTATTACTTTTTATTAACTGAGTTATTTGAACATGAATTATTTGAACATATAAAAGTATAAAATTAATACAACCTGCTTGTCCCGTACCGAAGAAAAAGAGCATAAACTTCTAGTGCTAAGTTCAAGCACTTCACAAATATCCAGATTATATAATTCTCCAACTTGTCGACCAGTCGCACACCAACTTTCAGTAAGAATTCGATCTCGGGACGGGACATTGATCCCTCTAACGTCAGCTCTTTTAACGAGAGCACATTTACATTTCAAGATTACCAATAGTCTAATACAATAAATATTTTCTTTTAGCAATACACAATTATTAAGTTGGAATTTACAATTATTAATAACAAAATTAATTTCAAATACTGTAACCATCATAACATTTTTCGAAGTGAAAAAGACGAGAACGTTACTGCGGACCATCCAACATAGGCGTCCCGAATCATCAGACATCGACAACAGGTAAGGTACACCATTCTCTCCACCTCTCTCCAACCACAACTCCTTATCTAATTCTACAATCCTTACAGATAGCCATCAAATCGTGTTTTGATCAGAAATGCCTAGATGAGCAATTTTCACGTTCTATTGGGCTAGTTTTGTAGTGTGTGTTATAGAATACTACACTGTATATAAATTATTTTGAAATAAAATATTTTTTAGTATTTCACTTAAAAATTGTTATAAATATGCCATTAAGTGATTCACATTGAAAATACTGTATTTCTTTACATATTTACTTATAAATAAAGTGAATTATTATTTTCAAGTACAATACAATATATTAAATCAATATTAAAAATTATAAAAATAATAAAAGCTATTACCTGTACAGTACTGAAAATTGATCATTCATCTGTGTTATAACAATTATTAGAATTTGAAATTAAAATTCATTTTCTGTTTTATTCATAATTTTGAATTAGTTTTAGATTATAGTTTTGTGGTTGTTATGCAATAAAAATTTTTGTCATCTGGCAATTCTGGTTTCAATTTTAGATCTGCTATTCAATATGTGCAATTAAATTATGAAGTAAATTTTTATTACAATTTAACTAAAAAACAAGCATTTTAATACAAGTAGACTGTTTTGTGATGCCAGCAAACAAGAAAAAACCCAATTTCCTTAATCTGGAACAGCAATACAAGGTAATTAAACCTAAAAAATCAAAACCTGTATGTGTGAATTAGTGAAAAAATTTGAATACAGAAAAGGCCAAATCCAGAACATCTTAAAGAGAAAACTACAAGTCATTGAAGAGTTCAAATGGACTTTAAGCCAAGATAGGAAGCGAGTTAATGTTAAGCTTAAATATGAGAAGACAAATCAAATGACACAACAGTGGTTCGAGAGACTAAGAGCAAAGTTCATTAAAACTACCAACTAGCAGTTAAAATAAACACTCAAAATTTATTAAAAACGTTTTCGGTATCCATAATTAACCACTAACTAATTTTTTGCCCCCTTACACTTGTAATTCAAAATATATAAAACGTACTTACATTTTAATAGATTAAACAGCTATAGGAATAGTCATTAAACAACTTTGAGGCTGATTGAGACTTTGAAAGCAATAATGAGGTTATGAATGCGCATGCAATTAACACCAGTGACAGTTGGAAACTAAACTAAGAATTTCTTATGAGTCACTTGCGCTGTTTCAAACGCATCTAGACTTGTTCAAAATTTATACAGCTTCCAATCTGCGAGCACAGTGTACTTTATTTTGCAGGATAAACATGATGACACAAGAGAGAACACTTTATAAACAGAACTTATTAATTTTTCATTAAATTTTGAACATGGCTATAAATTTAATTAATAATTTAAATGATAAATTCGGCTATGAAAAGTTTCTGTGGTGCCCCTCTTCCCTTGATGCCCTAAGCACATGCTTACTTTGCTTATACGGTTAATCCAGCACTGAACATATATTACTACTATTATATTACATTAATTATAGACAATTTGCTATGAAAAGTTTCTGTGGTGCCCCTCTTCCCTTGATGCCCTAAGCACATGCTTACTTTGCTTATATGGTTAATCCAGCACTGAACATATATTACTACTATTATATTACATTAATTATAGACAATTTTTTTATTCATAAACCATTCATGAAAAAAATTCTTAAAATTAGAAAATAAAAAATTTTAAGAACAAAAAGCATTAATCAGATTGCAGTAAACTATAAACAACGAAAAGTATTGATGAAAGATCATTCATGAAAATACCTTAAAATTAGAAAATAAAAAGTTTTAAGAACAAAAAGCAGTAATCAGATTAGTAAACAATAAACAACGAAAAATATTGATGAAAGAAAAATGTTCTAACTTCAAGGAATTACAGTTTAAAGTGGCAGCATTCAGGTTAAAACTAAAATGGGCTAATTGTTATTTTTATTATTGTAAAATAACATTGATGACCGATCATAAATATGAACTCTGGTTATTTTTATTACTGTAAAATAACATTGATGACAGATCATAAATATGAACTCACCGCTAGTGTAAAATAACATTGATGACCGATCATAAATATGAACTCTGACCGCAGAGACTCATATATACAGCACTACACTGCATTAATATCAAACGCATTATGAGACGGCATAGGAGTATCTATGTAACAAATTCCTGCGATTTCGGATTTATGCAAGAATAACGGTTTGAAAAATCAGACCAAAGTGACTCAATAAAAATATCGAATTCGAAAAACAGCGTTAAACGGAGTAGTGTTAAGTGGGGTCTTACTGTGCAGTGGAAAATGTTTTATAACGAAACGATTGGGACCAGAAAAATTTTTCTTTATAACCGACGTGAAAAAAAAATATTAAGAGTTGTGGACGTTTCCCAAAGTTTATTTCTATGAGCCTATGATGGATATTCTTCGAAAAAAATCGATATTTTAAAGATTTTTTTCGAAAATATAATTAAAAAATAAAATTCGTAGAACCTTAATTTCCTCAAATTGCATATAGTGTAATTTTTAAAAAGAATTTAAAAGTAAATAAAAATTTGAATAATCTATGTGTAAAATATATGTAATATTGATATCTTACAGAGGAGAAAAGCAAATAAATACAGGGTGTTTTCTAGTACCCGTTCCACTTTTTTTTCTCGGAAACACGATGAGATAGGAAGTAGGGGAAAAATTTTAATTACCAAAGTATATCCGAAGAATCGCATGGGCATGATAAAAATTTTGTGGGCCCATCGGAAGTAGGGGCACAAGATATGAAATCTCCAATGGAAACCAATGCCGATTTTGACATAATTGGATAGAGAAACCAATGCCGATTTTTGCATAATTGGATAGAACTGTGAAAAACAAACAACTTTTAATGCCGATTTTAACATAATTGGATAGAACTGTGAAAAACAAACAACTTTTGTTGGAAAGTTTTTTAATATTACTTACGGATTGTGAGATATCACAAAAAAAGATGCCGCCACATGTACTGAAAATATTTTAATATCACTTACGGATTGTGAGATATCACAAAAAAAAAGATGTTTTTAAATATCATCTACGGATTGTGAGATATCACAAAAAAGATGCTGCCACATGTGAAAAGCACTTCAAATTTTTGGCTTGGAAAGCCTAGGCCCAGCGGTTGTAAGAATTCACAAGATGCCGCGGTATGTACCGCGGATTGGGCTATTCAAGCAACAATAAAAGGAAAAATCTGACAGAGGGCATCTGTGTACATCCGTGGCGTTTATAAAGGGCTGAAACAAGTCCAGAAACCCTTGTTCTTGAATAAGGCACCATGCCGAACTGTGAAGGCGAAAGACTTGTCACACCTGCAGTTCGAGTGCTACTATCGAGTACCAGAATTCGCCTTAAATCTGCATAATACTGCTGTTTTCTGCTTCAATAATATTTCACAATGTACACAAATGCCCTCTGTATGATTTTTTCTTCTTATTGTTTGAATAGCCCAATCGGCGGTACATGCGGCGGCATCATTTTTTTGTGATATCTCACAATCCGTAAGTGATATTTAAAAGCTTTCAAAACAAAAGTTGTTTGTTTATCACAGTTCTATCCAATTATGCCAAAATCGGCATTGATTTTCATTGGAGATTTCATAGTTGACTCCTTGTGCCCCTACTTCCTATGGGCCCACAGAATTTCTATCGTGTCTATTCGATTCTTCGAATATATTTTGGTAATCAAAATTTTTTCCCCTACTATTTTCGAGTAAAAAGGATGGTACGGGTGCTAGAAAACATCCTGTATATATATATATATAGGGGCCCAAAACCTGGTTGGTACCGGGGCCCGGGGTTTCTCTCAGCGGCCATGTTCACTTAGAATATTATGTGACGAGACGAAACAAGCCCTTCCACAGCTGTCCACCCCTGCGGAGGGTCAGCCGGATTATGTATAAAAGATTTAATTTCAGCAAGATGCTTGTTTCTTTTAAATTATTTTATTGAATTATTCAGTTATGAAGTCACAGAATTCTTAAACATTGAAAGATTTGTTTCATTTAAAGTATTTTATATATGTTTAGGCACATATCTTAAAATTGCAAACTAGTTCGTCCACATAATGCAGGGCGCCACAAAAAAACTTTTAGAAAGGAAAATATATTTTTGAATAAAATATGATAAGTGAAGTCGATATCATCAAGAATCACTTTAACTTATCATAATTTTAGGTTAAGTTTTCTATGCTATCCTTGATGAGATCGAATGAAGTAGGCACCGGAATATGGGATTCAGTAAGTTGAATCTGAAATATAATAAAAATGAATATTAGAATCCATGACTGATTTGTCCTTCACTTAGAAAACTAACTATTTTCCATGAGAACTACCTCATCGATATTAGAACTTAGAATACTACTTTAAATCTCATAAATGATATTCTTTAATTTATCACGATGTAAAGTGAATAATAATTACAGTATTAATTTTAAAATTTTTGTGTTTACATTTAATTGAATATTTTTGTTTTTTAATGATAACAGAAAAATTTCAAGGAAAGAGACTACTTGACATAGGATGTGGTCCTACAGTTCACAGAATGGCACCTGCAAGTGCATTCTTCTCAGAAATCATTGTATCCGATTATTCCGAGCATAACTGTGAAGAAGTTAAAAAATGGTTGAACAATGAATCATCCTCAGAAAATTGGAATTCGTTATTAAAATCTTCGGCAGTTTTAGAAGGTTACGGGGCAAGGTGAGAATCTATAAATTTATAATCATTTAATAAATTAAAAAACGGAAATTTAAGCTATTTTAATTTAATTTGTTAGCTAAATATATTATAAAAAGAAGTTATTATGTACTGTATATTCCATTTAAAGATTGTAGTTAAATGGCAGTGCTGTTTCTGGCAGTGGCTACTTATACAGCCTATCAGGGGCAGCCCAACACCATGAGAGGTTCATTCGGATGGTTGAAAGTTAGTTTTGTTTAAGCCGCCATATCGCACGAGGGATATTCTGTTTCTGGCAGTGGCCACTTATACAGCCTATCAGGGGCAGCCCAACACCATGAGAGGTTCATTCGGATGGTTGAATCCCTCATGGGTGTTGGGCAGCCTGTGAACGGGCCAGAAGCCCGGACCTCTCCTGAAAAACTGGAGGTGTGGGACCCGAATTTGAACCAGGATCCTCCATGGTGGTGATAAACCACAGCTTTACCAAGCGGAATAAAGATGAACTTTTTATCAAAATTTGAAAGAGAATTTTATGCTTGTTCAATGAAAAATGTGTCCGCCGGATGGCTGACATATTTCTCATTTCTCATTGAGGAATGTCTCGGCCGGTAGATTAGTCGATCACCAATTTAGAGAATCCATATTCAATTATATACCCTACCTTTAGTTTTTCAGAGGGATCTGGGCCAGGCTGGACTCCTCTTAAACCCTTTCTTCAGCTTCCGATTGATCTCATATTATAATAAAGCTACATATTGATATTTCAGATGCTGACGCGCCTGTTATGGATGAGGAAAGTAATAGCGCCGAGATAGCACAAGTCAAAAGAATGCCATTACTGCACTATCCTGAACTGTGTTATCATCATTGCATTCAATAATTCAATTTTAATCCGTTTGGCAGTTCTTATTAAATCGCCAACGTATAAATGAAATGCAAATCGGAGGGATTGATTGATTGGAAATGCTTTCCCTTCTATTCAGATGCCCGAGGTTCGATTTTAGGATCAAACTAGTTGTAAAATTTATATGGGTGTCCGGGTAGAGCCAGTTGTTCTTCTTTTCTACAATCCGGATAATTTCCTTCTAGTATGGACCTGTTTTTGCCCTCATTTAATTCTTAACAAAGTGTTGTCATCTGTTGACAAAAAATTAAATGAAAATATTATATGTGGATAGAAGCCTAATTCATGCATCTACTTGCTTGTCATAAGAGGAAACTAAAGAGTGCGTTTTCTTTTCTGGTAGTGAATTCTAATATCTTATCGATATTAGAATTTAGAACATTATTTTAAATTTTATAAATATTCATTGCTTCAATAAATGTGAATATTTCTTGAAATTTTAAATAATACCCTTATGGTAGAATTTTTTCAACTCGTCTGGTTTTTTCTAGGATCTTCTCTTCATTTCGACTTTCATTGTTTTAACCGGCCTGTCGATCATCGTCCTTCACAATCCAGGTGACTCTCCGCAGGGATGGGCAGCCTGTGGAAGCGCTTAGCTTTATCAGTGGCAGCTATTCGCCCCCTTCATTCAGGTCAGTACTGACTGATTGAAAGCGGCATAAACTCACATAGGAAAAAATACTGTTCGAGAAGTGATATAGAGCATATTCATTATTAAAACTTCTGAATATGCTTTCGGTCACTTTCAATATAAAAAAATGTGAACTGACCAACCATTTTTTTTGTCAACAGATGACGCCACTTTCCAATTAGTAAAAGTGGGAGGGCGAAACCAGCCCTTTCACAGATTTCCCATTCTGCGGAGGAATCAGCCGATTCTGGAGGACGAGATCGACAAACTATTTAACCTTTGTATGGAAAGAAGAGATTAAAAGTATCCTGTTTCTATAAATGGCCTTTTATACTTCTTATTATAAGATTCTTTATTTCTTTCCTTTTCTTTTTCTATACTAATATGTGGGACGCCAGGGGGCGTGATATAATATTTTACAGGTCTTAGCCTTGTGTGGACAACGTTATTTTTTCTGTAATAAAAAGTATTTTGTTTTTGTTATTATTGTAGTAAGAGAGATTTATTTTTTTACACAATTTTTAAAAAAATGATCGGACTGGGCTGCCATCCAGTTCAATCACCCTCAGAGCCATCCTTGATCAAAACTGACGACTTGAGGGAG